>VXAL01017675.1:20461-32972 GCA_013399475.1 Chauna torquata | reverse complement strand
CAATTTTATTTTGTATCAGCTTTTTTCACTGTATGCAATAAAAGTGGAACACTGTAAATGTAATGGAACATGTGTTTTTTTTATATGCATTGTGAAATCCATAAAATCCTATATTCTGAATGCAGAGATAATATTATAATTACTTGATTTTTTCCCCGAGTGTACCATACAGGTATTAGCCCATACAATTTTCCTTCTTTTAAAAGAGTTATTTCATTTCCTTTCTAATATTAGCTGTTCTTTGTTGTTTTGAGTTGATTTTCTTTTATTTGAGGATAAACTAATTTGTGGGGGAAAAAAAAAAAAAGCATTTATTCTCAAATCCACTGTATCTGATATATTCAACATTTCTAATTTGCTGATTTTTTCCATACCCAGTTCTAAAATCTAAGCTATGACACCTAAGGTCTCTTTAGGAAAAGAAAAGGAAAAAACAACAACAACAACAACAAACAAACAAACAAACAACAAAAACAGAGAAATCCTTTTACATGAACACCACGTTTAAATCTTAATTACCTGTGGACACCCAGACAGTGTTTCAGACATTCATGGAGGTGAAGGGGGGTTGTTCATGTCACCTTCCTGTAATTATATGAAGACAGGAGTGGAAATCATCGACACACAGCAAATGAAAACCAATCTTGAAGAGGGCACTGTGATAAAGAATCAGTGAAGTATGCACCACTAGGCTTTGACCTTCATGCAGCAGGAGGCAATGAAACAAAATTCTTTGATTTAAGGGAGAGTTTTAAAGAGAAAATTAGATAGTTTATGAATCACAAAGGGCCTGGATTGCAGCTAGTGCTGCATGGGTGCACAAGAAGATAAGAAAAGGTTGCAAGGAGCCTTCCCTCTCCTTGCCTCATACTTGGTTCTTGGACTTTGTGGATGTGAAGACTTCAGGAGAGATGAAGGACTGGAAATCCCAAGGAGTGTAGAAAAGTGTAATAGTCCTTTTATTTTCTGGGCTAACTGATAAAGCAAGGCCAATGGGGAGAGAGAGCACAGTGGATGATGAGAAAGAAGAGCATGTCACCTTTACTTTAAATGCTCTAACACAGTGTTTCCAGTCCCCATGGATTCCCTAAATTCCTACCCCACAGTAACCCAAAACTAAAATCTCTGTAATTGCATATTTAATACTATTTTTCAAGCTGTGGGCTGCAGTCTTCTGTGGGTCTGTGAACTACAAAAGATAGCTAAGAAAATTAAACCTGCTTTCAGTCAGCTTAAATTTTCAGGATAGTGTTGGATAATTTGAAGACCGATGAATCAGGAAAGATTGACAGCCAGCATCCTGACCTAATATTTAGCAGTTGAAAAGCTGTAAGTCGCCTTTATCTTTTATTCCCTTATGCCTACTCAGTGCTGTCTGTGTCTCCTGAGCACAATCTTATTATGTATTTCAGATTCTCTTGCATATCTCTGCTGGGAATCAGCCTACAGACTACCAGTCTTTCCTTCCAAGGTTGTTCCACTATTTGTGAGCAACAACAAAGAAAGCATGGACTGGAAGTTTCTGTCTAGAAGTCAGGAACAGAGATTTTCAAGAAAGCTGCTGGAGAGTTCTCATGGTTCAAACATGTATTTGAGGAGAGTTACAGACTCACAGCCAAGAGGCACTGGGCTGAGATCTGAGCAGAGAGTGAGATGCTGATCTACAACAGGGAAAGTATCCAGGATTGCGTTGAATGGACAACAGCCAAGCAAATGAATTACAGAAAATATCATCAGCAGATATGGTCTTAAATCTTCCTCTAATCAGTCTGGTCTTCCAGTCAGAATACAGACTTCTTTATGTGACACTGTTCTTAAATCCTTTACTAAAATTGCATTGTGTACAGGGAGAAAGAAGTCTTTGCTAGTCTCAATAGAAACAAAGAATGAATAACAATCAACTTTTATTAACTCATCCCTAGGGGGATGAGTTAACCCACCAGAATGCCATTGTGAAAGTGGGAATGCCACACCAACCCCCACTGTGCTTATCACCAGTTAATGACCTTTGTACATTGTAAATTTACTGCTAGAAATCAACATGCCAGGGTGAAACTTTAGGAGGATAACATGTTGCCAGGTCACATTTAGATTAACCGACCGAAAGATGGGCATCTCATCAGCAGTGTCCAGTCTGATGATGGTCTATACTTCAGATGGCTCCAAAACCACTGTGCCAATCTGTGGTTTTGCTTCCTCTCCGTCAATCTCGATAGTTTTTGTTACACCCCCATAAGATGATAAACCTCATTATTTTAGTTGGCATTACATGCCATTTTAATAACCTTATGTTTGCCTTGCCTTTCAGACATTAGGAACAGTGTTTGACTCTCTGACTTCCTCCACAAATGTTCCAGCAGTTGACAAATCGTGAATTTCTTTATCCATATGGGATAGGTCAGCCCCTTAGTGTCATGCATATTTAGGTTTAAGTTGGTTATGCCCATTTTTATTTTCACACTTGACATGGATATCCTGCTACCTAATGCTCCAGCACTTCTTTCTCTCTTGGTTCTTAACTACAACAATAAACAACCCAGCACATTTAAAATGCTACAGTCAGAAAGGAACATATAAATATTTCATCATGCATTGGCTCTTAGAAAAATGTGAACAAATTAAGGCTCTCATGTCTCACTTGCGAGATCAGTATTTTATCTTCTCTCTATTAAAAAAGTAATAATCAGAGAAATGCTGTAAACTAACATGAGGTCTCCTGAGCAACATGCTGCATGTCATTAGTCTGCTATTTATATCACACACGCAGCCCCAGAAGTCATGGTATAAGGAAGGGTATGCAATAATTAGTGCCGGAAGAGTACCGAGTTCAACGTGCAAATGAAACAAGTACTAATCATCCAGATGGTGTCATCTCTCCAGAGTTTCACTCTGACTGAAGATTATTAATCTTTTTTCTTTTTTTTTTTTTAATTTTTGTTCTTTTTAATGCAACCCACAGAAAACTAAATGCAGAGGGTTAAGAGGCAATACAGTATCATTTATTACTGCTGTTAATTAGTTGTGTGATGATGATGCCTGGAGATCTAAGAGAACAGAGAGCAGGTCCCTACTGTGCAGAAGTGTGTACAAATATGGAGTGATGGTCCCAGCAAAGCATCGCAAAAGAGAGTGTCACAAAGTGGCTTAGGTATAGAGCGAGAGACATCTGAAGTCCCTGCCACATGATTAGCATTTTAGGACATCTTTTTCATTTCTGCCATCTTTGTTAACCACTCCTCTGCCCATACCCGCTTCTCACCCTTCTAACTTTTCTATCTCTTCTCTTTTCCTTTCCTGACGCTGTGCTCCCTGCCAGTGACCTTGGATTTCTGCAAGACTTCTGATTATGTTCCCTTCTCTCCTCTCAAAAGCTCTTTTGAAAACAGCACTTTTCCAACCAATTCCTTCCTGCTTCACAGAATCCTCAAGCCCATTAGCAATTTATAGCACTGTATAAGTACATGATCAGAGTCATCTGTGAGGCTAAAATCTGCTTTTAGAAACCAATAGTCTTCTTTTGCTAAAGTCAGAGAAGTAACATGGGTTTTAATGACAACAGATTCTGAGGCATGTTCTTTTCTGTATTTTCAGTAGCTTTAAAACCAGATTTAGCACCTCCTACAGTGATATACTACCATCAGCAAAATGTAGGGTAGAATATCCTTTGTGTCAACTTTAGCTTTATTTGTCCCTTATTAAAACTGAAAATGCTATAAATATTGTTGTTGTTGTTACCATTGCTGTTAATATCATTATTAACTGGTTTCTTTCTATATTCTACTTTTTGTTGGCAATAGTACTGATTTCTTCAAAGGGGGTTACTTGTTCCTATGTAAGACTCCAAACTGAATTCCTTGATCAGATCAGACACTTTTCAACAGGTGTTACTTTTTTCTATGAGACAACATCAACCACAAGTGGTGTTTTTGGTGTGAGGGTTTTTTTAAGTATTAATTTTATTATTATTATTATTATTATTATTTGTTTGTTTGTTTGTTTTTTGTTGTTGTTGTTCATCTTGTTCATCTATTTAGAAGAACATTTAAAAAGCTGTAGGCCTGACTCTTCAGTTATGTTAACTTTACCTACATATATCTCCACTGATTTCAAGACATGCACTCATAGCAATGAAAACAAATGGAGAATCCGCCCAGAAGTCGTAGGTTGGTTGAGGAGATCAGAATCTAACCTTCTGCCATCCAAAATATTTCTTCATGTTAAACAGGAAAGGCCCAAGTTCTGGGCTATTGAGATGGGATGCCACAGGGAGAAGAGAAAAGAGAAGAACAAAGGCTGGACATTTCCTTTCACCAGACACTTTTGCCTGACCACTAGCCTCTTCGGTGTTCTAAGGATCTGGTTGTCATTTCTTTAACAGTAAAATGAGAATACTTTAATTCAGAAGGTGCTGCAGATGTAGGTAATCAAAGATATCAGCTCCTGTGACCCTACAGTAGGAAGAGACTGTAAAAGACAGTCAGAGGAATGCAGTAAGGGCAGCTTCTCAACACCTAAGCCTTAGTAGACTCTCAGCCAAATTGCCAACCCTGAATTAAGTACCTGAGCTTCTTGTACAATGCCTGGGAAGAGATTAAAACTAGTTCCACAAAGCTACCCTCCCAGCTGAGACAGGAGTACGAATTTCTGAGGAGAGATATATTAAATCTTCCGTGGAACTTAGAAGCTTTTAGGCTTAAGTCATCCTTAGGCTTCATCTGGCAATTATTTCCTATTGGACACACAATGGGATGTAGGTTGTGAGCCACAAGCTGGAGCCTGCAGCTGGTGACATGCATCCACCAGCTGTTTCTCAGGAGAGAGAAGAGATGCTGTAACTAAAACTCAAAACTTCCAGAAGAGTACAAGAGCTCAATTTGAATACCCAT
Source organism: Chauna torquata (assembly GCA_013399475.1). Taxonomy (NCBI): domain Eukaryota; kingdom Metazoa; phylum Chordata; class Aves; order Anseriformes; family Anhimidae; genus Chauna; species Chauna torquata. The sequence goes on along the minus strand of VXAL01017675.1, from coordinate 28,086 downwards.
CTTAGTCAGGATGGTCTTCTAATGTGGGGACAAATTACTACACAAGGACTTCGGCATATGTCTCTCCCCATCAACTATGTGTTAACCAGGCACTTTGCGTAACCCTAAAACACTGTTTTCCTCTGGGTCTGATGTATGTCATTAGGTATGGGGGTAGGGAATGAAGAGGTAGCTAAAACAGCTTATTGTTGCTGATACTCCTGATTAGTGGTGCAGTGAACTGGTCATCTTGCCAGCAAACACAGGAGTACAAAAGGCCAGTGAGTTTACTGTCGTTTGCCTGGAGAGATCAGTCTTCTATGCCAAGCCCCACTGCATCCATTACGTACTTCGCCTTCAGTCAAGTGAGGGGCTGAGCAACCTCTGTTCTCCAGTGAGGCTGTGGGTCCTGAAGGTTATTTGAAGGTGGGAATTGGAAAGGCTGACTTCTTATGGGAACATGCAGCTTTTACCACCACTTGCATGAAGAAAAGTCTCTCCTAGATCTCCAGAAACACATTTGTTTGTTTTTCTTTTTCAGGAAAGAATAAGGAATTGAGTGAGTAATAATCCGCAATATGTCAATCTGATGCCTGTCTCTCAGATGATTTTAGCAAGAATAGCATGAATAAAATAAGTCTACTCTTCACACTTGCTGTATGCATAGTTTTCTTCCGTTGCAGCTCTTGTTACTAAGTTATGACTAGTTCATTCAGGTCCACAAGTATCATCTCTCTGTCTTCCCCTTTCTCCTTCCACGCCGGAATACTCATCTTGCGTGTTCACAAGAAGCACAAAGGTGGTTTTCCTCACCTTGGCATCTCAGATCCACTACTTGTAAAACTGGAGTGTTGCTTTGGTTCATCAATGTAGGGTTCTGGGACTGGGAAACAAATGACCCCACATGCCATTCCTTCTGCTTTGCAATATAACCAGAACATAACATAACACCTAAAAGTCACAGCATAATGGCTTTCAAAAGAGTCACCTCCAGGTCCATCTATTTTGTCATCAGTGGAGGAGTCAGAAAGATAAGCAAGCTGTGCTATGATTGGCCATTAGCTCATTTTTTTTCTTTCTTTTCAACCGTGTGCTGCCTTCAATCTCTAGGAGCTTCATATGTCAGGAGCAGGAAGTAAGTGGGGCGTAGGATTTTGCTTTCAGCATTGTTCAGGCAATGACAGGATGCCGCACAGATGGAAGAGAAGCTTGTTTGTACTGAATGAGCTGGAGTTATTGATAAAGGACAGTTCCATCTCTCTGTGAACAACACCCTCTGTCTTGGTGTCTTGAACAGGTGTCATGAGCTCCACTCCAAAATTAGCCATAACCTGCAGGCAAAAAACTATCTGAAACACAACCACTTTGAAAAGAAAGTCCTGCATTTTCTCTTCTTTCTTCCTTCTTTCTTTCTTTTCTTTTCTTTCTTTTCTTTTTTTCTCTCTACTTTTTTCTTTTTTCTTTTCTTTTCTTTTCTTTTCTTTTCTTTTCTTTTCTTTTCTTTTCTTTTCTTTTCTTTTCTTTTCTTTTCTTTTCTTTTCTTTTCTCCTTCCTTCTTTCCTTCCTTCCTTCCCTCCCTTTTTCCTTCTCTCCTTCCTTCTTCTTTTTCCCTTTGGATTCTTTAAGCTATTTTTGGCTTCCCATGTACAACTGAGATAACAGCACTGTATCACACTTGTGCAGCCATATTTAAAAAAGCAATGTATTGGGTTCTGTCACAGCCATGCTACACTTCTCTCAAAATCAGGGTTCTCTTAGAGATGTCCACATTTAAGGAATGTACGATTTATTGTGATTCCCATTCAGTGTGAACCCCCACCCATAGAATCATAGAATCATAGAATATTCTGAGTTGGAAGGGACCTTCAAGGATCATCGAGTCCAACTCCTGGCTCCACACAGGTCTGCCCAAACATTCAGACCATATGACTGAGAGCATAGTCCAAACGCTTCTTAAACTCCGACAGGCTTGGTGCCGTGACTACGTCCCTGGGGAGCCTGTTCCAGTGCCCGACCACCCTCTTGGTGAAGAACCTTTTCCTGATATCCTACCTGAACTTCCCCTGTCGCAGCTTGACTCCATTCCCTCGAGTCATATCGCTGGTCACCAGGGAGAAGGGATCGATGCCTGCCCCTCCGCTCCCCCTCATGAGGAAGCTGTAGACCATGATGAGGTCTCCCCTCAGCCTCCTCTTTTCCAGGCTGAACAAACCGAGTGACCTCAGCTGCTCCTCATATGTCTTCCCCTCTAGGCCCTTCACCGTCCTTGTAGCCCTTCTCTGGACACTCTCCAATAGTTTCACTTTTTTGTCCTGTGGTGCCCAAAACTGCACACAGTGCTCGAGGTGAGACTGCACCAGCGCAGAGTAGAGCGTGACAATCCCTTCCCTCGACCAACAAGCAATGCCGTGCTTGATGCACCCCAGGATACGGTTGGACCTCCTGGCTGCCAGGGCACACTGCTGGCTCATATTCAACTTGCTATCTACCAAAACCCCCAGATCCCTTTCTGCGGGGCTGCTCTCCAGCGTCTCGTCCCCCAGTCTGTACGTATAGCCAGGGTTGCCCCTTCCCAGGCGCAGGACCCAGCACTTGCTCCCATTAAACTTCATATCTCAAACAGAAACCTCTTCTCAAGCCCAGGAAGAAGTCTGTCTAGAAAGACCTCATAACACACTCTTCAATCTATATTCTGTTACTACTATCTATCCTAACCTATGCCTTTATGCAAAAAATTTATGAGACAGGCCCTTTTATTTCTGTATATAGATTTAAAAAAATACTGTTTGATAGAATGCAGTGGAACACAGAGTCTTCCTATAGTAGACTCACTGCTGCCCTTCTTGAAAATGCCTTCTTAGTGCTCAAGAGCGGACAGAAAGGTAAGTGAAACAGGACTAGTTAAAGGAAAAGGTACAGAGAACAAATCAGAAAGCATCGTTATGCTACTCTATAAAACCTCAGTACTCTTTCATCTTACTGCATGCAATTCTCATCCCTACATCATAAAAAAGGAGATGCTGTAACTAGAGGAAACACAAAGAAAGGGAAAAGGAATAAGCAAAGAGATGGGCCATCTTCTATGTGTACAGATATTAAAAAGTAGATGATGTGTTTGTCTGGAGAAGAGATGATAGGGGGATATGATAACGGAAAATATAAGTTTTGAAAAACCTGGAGAAAGGAAATAGGCAATGATCATGCATTATTTCTCACAACCTAGGAATACAGGGGAGTAGTGACACAAGTGAAATTGTGAGGTAGGTATTTGGCAACCATCAAACGGATTTATATTTTCATATGCCCAAGGACATAGTGGAACTCATTGAAACACATTTTCAGAGATGCCAAAATATGATTTGACACATTCTTGGAAACAAAGCCCATCAACTGCTATTAAACATAAATATACAGATTCAATGCCCAGCTAGATAAGTTCCCAAAATGCTGACTTCTGCAAGTTAGGGAGGAGAAGTGTCACTGTTGCCTTTTCTTGTCTTCTCTCCTTCATCAGCTGTCAGGAACAAGTTATTGTTCTAACAGGCTGACCAAAAAGAGCAATTCTTTTGTGCACAGTGCACTGTAATCACATCAGTGATTACGTCAGTATCACTACATTACTAATGACATTGAAATATAATACTTGGTATTATTTGCTTTCACAAAAGACATGTTGAGGATGCAGAAATTCAAGAGACCATCCTTTCCAACCACATCTTTCTATAGTAGCTACTTAAGTGACTGCATCTTGGTCAGGAGATAACTGCAGAGTTTCAGCTCTGCAAGTCCAGAAATTAACCGGACTTGAGGCAACAGAGAGAGATAGTTGTGAGATAAAGCTTTATTTCCTAGAAATCCAACTCTAAATGCTGTCACCCTTTGCAGGATTTCTGCTGTGCAGATATCTGTACTCCTGCTGACTTGTATTGGTGTTTTGCGATAAGCACCAGTCCTTCCTTAGCAATCTCTACTTCATCTGTCATTGTGCTCTGTTTGTTTGAAGATTTTTAAAAGCTTCCTGCAATCCACCATCACCATGTGTGTAATACATAACAAGTATAGGAAAGGCTATGGTTTCACCTCAGTTCTTACATTGAGATCAATGTATAGTTTACATGGGCCTAGGAGTTGGAGGTGGATTTCCTAGGATATCTGCAAAATACATGACTGGCAGATGTGCTTGCTCTGGGTGGCCAAGTTTAAGCTAATAAGCCCTGCTGAGGAACCCCATAATGGCTATTCTCTCCCTAGCACAAATGGAAGAACCGACTGGCTCCCAGAACAAAACTAATCTTAGCCCTTCGCCCTCCTTTCTGCTGCCAACATGTAAAAAGGTTCTAAAGTAGGACTGGGACCTTGACAGTAACAGCAATCTGCCTTCCTCACTGGGATAAAAGTGGTGAAGAAGTGTGGGAGAAGGAACAGAAACTTGGAAGCCCTGGTCAAACATGCTGCTGACACCAGAGACATAATCTTAAAAGCAGATTTCTCTTCAGCACTCTCTGCCCTTTGGCCATGGGACCTTTCGGACCCTAAGTGCTACAGACAAGTATTTAACCTTCTTTGCCTTTGTTATGCCTTGCTTGGTGCAGCTTCTGTCTCGTCAGAGGAGAGACGCAGACAGAGAGACTAACCCATACAGTGTTGCACTTAACAAGCCATTAGCAGACTTGGTGAAGGGCTGCATTCCTGCCATTATATCTGCTTCCTTCCTTCTGTACAGATCAAGAATGTGCTAAAGTCAAGAATATACTACAGTCGATGGAAGTCTTTTCATGTATTCCCTGTGCTATCTGTATGGCACTCTGGAGATTTCAATTTTTAATAATTAACATAAAAAGAAGGAAAGAGTTGTAGTGGTAAAAAAGGAAATAAAAATGTATTTTTGCCTCTCCATCCTCTTTTCATGTTGACCAGGTTTTTACTACTCCCTGTCTCTTTCTGTTCCAACTGTTGACATCTCTGTAGAACTTCTGCTTTGAATCATTTTGGGGTATAAACAAAAGAAGCTGAAGAACCTCAATGAAATGAACATGGTGTAACAAAGTAATAGCTGTTAGAGGGCTTAGCAAAAAGTGATGATGTTATTAAATTTTGACTTCTCTCCAGAAGGGTCATGAGAAGTAAAATCTCAACGGATGTCACTTATGTGTGTCATGGGTAGCCTGTAGGCCTGTCAGTGCCTGATTACCTTGGATGATTGGACTATAGGATAACTAAAGTTGGAAGGGACATATGGAGATCATCTAGCCTAACTCAAAATAAGGTCAGCTATATGGTCAGAACCCATATTCTTTAGATATTTTTTTCAAGATATTTGGGTCTTGAAAGGAAAAACAATACTTTACAGGATGCCTACATATCTTTGAGATCTCTGTGAGTTTATTGAATTAGAGGTTAGACAGTGAAGTTTTCTGCAATAGCAGACATGAGAGAGTAATGCAGAATCATAGAATCATGGAATAATAGAATCATAGAATGACATGGGTTGGAAGGGACCTTCAAGATCACCTAGTTCCAACTCCCATGCCATGGGCAGGGACACCTTCCACTAGACCAGGTTACTCAGGGCACCATCCAACCTGGCCTTGAACACCTCCAGAGATGGGGCATCCACAACTTCTCTGGGCAACCTGTTCTAGCGCCTCACCACCCTCTGAGTAAAGAATTTCTTCCTAACATCCAATCTAAATCTCTTCTCTTTTAGTTTAAAACGGTTCCCCCTTGTCCTATCACTCCCTGCCCATGTAAAGAGTCCCTCTCCATCTTTTTTGTAAGCCTCCTTCAAGTACTGAAAGGCCACAATGAGGTCTTCCTGGAGCCTTCTCTTCTCCAGGCTGAACATCCCCAACTCTCTCAGCCTTTCTGCATAGGAGGGGTGCTCCAGCCCGCTGATCATCTTCATGGTCCTCCTCTGGACCCACTCCAACAGGTCCCCGTCTTTCTTGTGCTGGGGGCCCCACACCTGGATGCAGGACTCCAAGTGGGGCCTCACGAGGGCAGAGCAGAGGGGGGACAACCACCTCCCTCCATCTGCTGGCCACACCTCTGTTGATGCAGCCCACGATACAGGTGGCCTTCTGGGCTGCAAGCGCACACTGCTGGCTCATGTTGAGCTTCTTGTCCACCAGAACTCTCCCACCAGAAGACCTCTTCTAGGTTCAGTCCCTGTGAGTGACCAAAAGGAAACAGGTGACTAGTAGTCTTGAAATCCTGCATCTTGGAAAAAAAAAAAAAAAAAAAAGGAAGAAATCTGTTCTGCCTAAATGCTTATTGTCACCTGGGTCACCTGTTTCCTTCATTTCCTTTCTCCATGACAGAGTCATAAAACAGACGCTTGAATTACATGGAATGGATTTGACCCTGAGAAAGATCTGACTCTGACAGCTTTGCTTCATAATTCATAACAATTCCTATCATGCAAACATGGGAGCTAGCATCTACTGTTTTTCTGAAGACTACTCTTTGGAGCTGAGGGTCTCCTTAAATCAGATGGCTGAGAAAATTCCCAGGCCTCTTGCTTTAAATATACCAAATAAATTAAATATGTTTGCACATGGGGAAAAAATACAGCAAAATACTTCCACAGTCATAATTGTTTGAAAGAATCCCAGGGGTATAAAACCTGAAACTTGTATATAGAGAGAGGGACTAGAATTGCTTTTTCTGTTCCCAAACATTTCTCTGAGTTGGGGTACCAGAGTTCAGGTATTTGGCTAGGCATGACATCTTACAGTAATTAGATAGATACACATATCATAAGTGGATACAATTTTGTATTGTACAACCTGTACAATTTAAGCAAATAAAAACAAATAAAAAGCTGCCTACTTCTTTCTGGAGAAATATGCCTCTCCCCAGTAAAGAACTATATATACTTCGCAGTTTTCTAAGGCAAAAGTTCTCCTAGTGTTGATGAGAGCTGTGAGGCACCAGGGCCCAGTTCAATGGGAGAGGGTTGTATTTGGTTTAAAAGACTGCTACTACAAATGGAAAACAGAGATCAACGACAGACAACAAGCTGAATGATTTCTGAACAGCTGCTGTTTGCTGCCTCCAAATTACTCAGTGCATGTTGAATTTGTAGATGTTGGATTCCCTTTAGGATGCAGGTTTAGCCTCTGCTGCACAGATAGCTAAGCAAGGCAGAACTTAGATTTAGACTTACTTCTTAGTAAGTCTTAGATTTAGTAAACCTTAGATTAGTAAATCTTAGATTTAGACTTCAGCAAATGCAAGACAAGGAATGGTTGTGCAGGAGAAGCAGGACAAATCTCCATCATTCGTTCAGGGAATAAAGGCAGTCCTATAAAGTGAGATAAAAGAGCATCAAAAGGTGGAATGTATACACATACATTACCACTTTAAGTTTGTTCTGTTTGCATCCATCTTTGGAGGCATTTGAAGTCCGTAAACATGACTGTTCATTCCCAAATATCTCATGAGCCTGTAAGTTCTTTCTCTGAGGAAGTGAAGAAGCACGTTCTTTTTTGCTGAGCAGTTTGTTGAGCAGTTCAATATCTGATTAAGAAACAATCTTCAGTGGGATTTGGAAATCAGGCATTTCTCCCCTCATTTTTTTCCTCTGGGAGCTTCTTGCAAGAAGTGTTCTCAGAGCACAACCAACACATTGGATAGGAGTGACG
>VXAL01017675.1:0-20438 GCA_013399475.1 Chauna torquata | reverse complement strand
AAAAAAAAAAAAATGCAGCTGGAGGAAATACCACACTGCTGTAAAACGGTCACAGAGCTGTCTGGCCCTTGAAAGAGTTGGTTTCAATTTGTTCATCAGGAAGAAGACCCTCTGAGCTATAACCCAGCAAACATTCTGTCTCCCAGGGACAGGGTTTGCTGGGGGGATAAGCAATGAAAGTCTGCCACTTTACAGAAAAAAAAAAAATAATAATAATAATGAAAATAAAATAGAATAGAATTTTAAAACTTTTTTTAAGAAAAATAAAAAGAGCATTAGATTGCGCAACTCAATAGTTAGGGAAGGGAGAGAAGTGACATTTCCCCTTCTCTTCTTCTGAAAAGGGGAGAAAGTTGGAACATTTCATCTATTTCGTAGTAGCAAAGAAAATTGGCAAGACCTGTTGTCTGGCTATAAAATCACAGTGTAAATCCATGGAGAGTGTCTTCTCCCTCCAGAGCACAATGGCCTCATCTGTGTGGTCTACTAAGAGAAGTCACTGGTTTGTGCTATTCCCCATGACACATCCAAGCATCATTCAAAAGAGTTTTAGATGCACCAGTAAAAGATATTCCAGAAAGTGATAACGGTTAACCATCATGAATAAATGCATGCTTGTGCTGGAGAGCATTTCTCAGCCTTGTATAATTTACCCTCCACTGCCAGAAATGGCTGGGATTCAGAACATCTTGTTCCTCAAGCAAGAGAGAGTAAATTTATAGAGCCTAAGAACGTCCATCGGCATTTCTAGATCTCCACAAGTGGAAACTGAGCTTTCTGGAACATTTGTATGGTAGGAATCCTTTTATTGGAGGGAGGGTTTGGGTATGGAGGCACTGGCATTAATTCCTACTCATAATTCTAGCTGTAGCTAGGAAAGAGAACTGTGAGTCAGAAAGACAGTTCCTCCTTAAAGATTTTTCTTTTGTTTAGCTCTGTAGCTTTTCCAGCATTAACTCTCATTTGGTGGGGGAAGTGCCTTCTCACAGATGTGCATTTTATAATAGGCATTTCAAAGATGCAAGGACTAAAAGAAAGCATTTCTGTCTTAAGTACACTCATCTCTCAAATGACCAGTCAGCATATGTAGACAGAATATTCAGTTACTGTAATTTAGTACACCACAGCACATAGAGTGCTGAGAAGCAGAAGTCAATAAGAATATTTAATAAACAGGAACAGAACAGGAAGACTACACTGAATTATCACCAGCTTGTTATCCTTACGGGTCCTATTCTATCCAATTTACTCTCCTTAAAAACTAATTTTCCTTTATTTCAGTTAGGCACTCAACCTTCTCCACCATTCACAACAATTGCCTCTTCAGAAAATAGACAAGGGAAATATAGAAAAACATAGTAAGGCTGAGGAGGAATAATGTAACCGAAGCAAAGACTGCAATTGCAGAAGTGGATGTAGAGCCACTCAGCTTTACATCAGGGCCGGCTGCTGAAATCTTTCCAAGGCTTGCAGCGTTCTGTGCTTTGCACAATTTGCTGAGGGGTCTGTAGCAAGGCAGAACTACCTCCTCCCGTTCCTTTTTCTTTCTTTTATTTTTATTTTTTCCTGGTTATACTTGACCTTTTCCCATGCAGCAGACTATTAGCATTTAAGTATATTGTTTCAATCGCTAAGGGTTGGGGAGGACCAGGAAAGACATTCTCAAGAAAATGGAATAATAAATTACTTCCCCCCCGAAAAAACAAAGGATAATGATTTGTGTCCGTACTGTTAGCTCAGTACAACAATGTCAGCCTTACTTAGTTTCTTGGCTATGTTCCCCCCAGAGAGTCAGCGTTCGTAACAGATGAGGACAAAGGAACTTGCTAGTAATTGCAGTGGGGATTTCCAATCTCAGTGACAGCACAGAAGGTCAAGAAACAGGCCTCAGGACCCATCTGTTAAGTCTGAATTTGGGTTAGAAAAGCAGACAAAAGTATTCTGAATTCAACAACTCTTCTTCTCTTGAATGCCTGACTTGCTTCCCCTGTGGAATTGCTCACCTCGGCCTTTGGAGGGCTGATCAGACATTTGCGCTGCAAAAAAATGGCCCTGTAAGGTTGAAGCACCAGACACAAACATCAGAGCAACATTCCTCGCTCACCTAAAGACCCAGTCAGTAAGGTCATTTCTTCTGTTGCTCTGGGGTGTTCAGTAGATTTAACCACTGACATGGGCTTAGCCTTCACAGTACATTAAATACATACAGGAAGAAAATGTTTTATGCAGAAAGTAAGTCAGCCACACGATTAGGACTAGCTGCTCAAAAAAGTATAGATCTAACTCAGCCGCACATTTGCACCCACATTAAGGAACTGTGTGGATAAACACAGATTTGTATTGACAAGTGTCACTGAATTAACTCGAATTTCTATAAAACTAGAGACTGAACACTTGGTTTAAGGTGTTTTCTTCTTGATTCATACAGACTGGGCTCCCCCTCAGAGCTGACTCCTGGTCACCTTACAGAGAAAAAAGAATCTGGCTACGAAACAAGAGGATCACATCAGACACCTGTGCATTGGGGAGACACTGGTAAACCCTAATCATGCTACCTGAAGGAGTCCTCCAAGGGCTGTCATCCCACTCCCAGAACAGAGGTGCTCCTAAGCAGTATCTAAATGCATTCATACAACAATGTCCCTACCCATGACAGGGTGGTTGGGCTGGATGATCTTTAATTGTCCCTTCCAACCCAAACCATTCTATGATTCTATGAACTGTGCTGTTACCTCTGTGGAAACACAGATCTGGTTTTCTGAGTGCCATCTAATTAGGACATGCGTCCTTTAGAGTTCAATGCCTATGTTTTCTGCCTAGCAAGTGTGTCAGAATTTTGTATTTCAGATGAATACACAAAATGGGTCTGTTTGGAGGTTGGTGTCTTTTCCCTAACTATCCCTTTTCCCCCTGGAGTAGAGAGGAATCCCAGGACTTGTTGGGGAAGGAAGCAAAGACAACTCTCCATTCTGCATTAGCTTACATTATCTAAAACCTCCTGACCAAAGAGCAGAGAACTAGCAACAAGTGCTTTATGCAAAGAGCGCTTGAGGACATTATCTACTCTGGGATAAATGTGACCAAAAGGCTGTTCTGTATAATGAAACTTCATGTTGTATAGGATGGGGAGATTTAATTATTCAGATGTAGCTTCTAAAAAAATCTATCTCCTTCTGCTTGCAGTGGGTCAAGAAATAGGTCCACGGGCTCAAGGAGAGAAGGCATGAACCTCCAAAAGAGACAGATCCTGGGACAGTCCTGAGTTTCTAGATGTGCAGTCACTGTTCAAGGATTAATGTGAAATCCTGTGCTATACAGACAGAGCCTATCCATTTGCTTTTCTGTGTGGGAAGAGATGAGGACTGAGATGAAAAATCCGTGTGATAAGAAAACCCCTACCTTTCCCTGACTCACTACAGCTCCCTGTGCTGTACTACTCTTGTATAGTAAATGTGTTTTCTTATTGGTTTTCTTCTCCCACACTCTCCCTTCTCCATCTCTCTTTTTTTTTTTCTTTGCCTTTTTTATGGCACATAGCATTGCCCATTACTTCTCCCTGAGTTCTCACAGCGATTTTTCTGACCTATTGCCCTGACTGACCTGAGCTGAAAAGTGAGCTTGGTTATACTTCAGGACACAGGCTGCTAATGGAGAAGTGAGAGAACCCAGCTCACACCAAATTGCACTTTCACCCCAAGAGTAAACTTGTTGCAGATTTTTTTTCTTTCTCCAACCTCTGCCTTTTTATTAACTCAGATCAAACACCCACCTATGTGCAAGCCAGCCTGAGCACACGTCTACGTGGAAGTGCACCTTCTCATATCCAAGATGATTTTGAACTGCAGTTTTGCTCTAAGTGAAACACTCATCTTTTGCAGTTCAAGGCTTTGTTTGACAACAGTAAAGTCAGCTTGAGAAAAAAAAGTCAGCCTTACAGATCTGAAATGCGCCCCTGCACAATCATCAGCAGTGTGAGCATTTTCTCAATGGTTCATTGTGGAAAGCTGCACTCTGATGCTCACATAGTATAGAGAGGCAACAGCATTTAAATAAACCTAGATGTAATAGTATGAGGCAGTTATTGGTTAAATAGCATCTGCTCTCGATACATAGCCCTTATTACAGCTCTAATTGGAAATACACATGCATGCAATTATGGGGAAGATACATCATGCAAGGACCAACAGGATTTTTCTGCCGTTGTCAGGGCCAATGCTTTCCAAATTTAGCTCTAACGGGGCAGACCTCTCCATGCAGGAAAAAGCAACCCAACTCTTCATGTTCCAGCATTCTCACAGAATCACAGAATGGTTGAGGTTGGAAGGGACCTCTGGAGGTCATCTGGTCCAATCCACTGCTCAAGGACACCTAAAGCAGGTTACCCAGGACCATGTCCAGATGGCTTTTGAATATCTCCAAGGAGGAAAACTCCACAACCTCTCTGGGAAACATGTGCCAGTGCTCCATCACCCACACAATAAAGAAGAGCTTCCTGATGTTCAGATGGAACCTCCCATGTTCACATTTGTGCCCACTGCATCTTGTCCTGGCACTGGGCACCACTGAAAAGAGCCTGCTTCCATCTTCTTTGAACCCTCCCTTCAGGTATTTATACACTTTGATCAGATTCCCTCCCTGAGTCTCCTCCACGTTGAACAGTCCCAGATGTTAACATTCCAGATGTTTAGCATCCTCTCCTGTAAAGGATAAGCATAGGGATGCTCAGACCATGCCCAGTGGGCTCAGGACCACTTATTGGACCAAAGGGATCAATAAATAACATATTGTCAACTGTTAACTTCTGTAGAACAAATTGTAGCTATGCTTATATTTACGATGAAGTGCTTGTGTCTTACAGAGACCTACTCTCCCGTGGCTCATCATCACTACTGCCTTCATGAGGGCAGCCTGTGAGTCACTTTTCACAACAAAACAAAACAAAACAAACAAAAACAAAATCAAAAACAAAAAAACAGCCAATCAACTGAACAAACAAAAGCAAGAAAGGGAGGAAAAAAAGCTTTTTTTCAAATGCTAATCTTTAAGCAACACTAGGGTTCCATTCACTGTCAGCTATCTGAATGGAAAAAATAATCAATAGGCTTCAGCAGGATAGGATTTGGTGTATATAAAAAATATTTAATAATCAATACAGATATTGTCTTAGAGGTGGGAGAAACACACTTTTGAAGGTCTGTCATTTTTCCCCTTGCCAGATGAAGCTGGCTGCACCTCCACAGTGTGAGATGTCTGTTCCCACCTCACCACCTCACTTCTGCAAAGAGTCACTAGGCTTATGTTCCAATATATATAATAATGTATATGGGAGGTTTCTCTTTCCATAAGTATTACATTGAGAAGGAGGAAAAACATGCACGGTTTTGAAAACCTCTTCACTTGGCAGTACTTTATAGGCAACAAAGTTGCCTGTCTCTGCTAGTTGAGGTTTGAAACTTTCCTTACTATTTTTTTTTTTTTCTGGTTAGTTCTTTAGAATTTGGATTTTGTTCTAGAGGAAAATTTATTTTTTAATAGAGGATTGTATTGTCACATTCCAGACAACAATGAAACACCTCAAGCTGCCTGTGGAAANTTTTTTTTTTTTTTTCTGGTTAGTTCTTTAGAATTTGGATTTTGTTCTAGAGGAAAATTTATTTTTTAATAGAGGATTGTATTGTCACATTCCAGACAACAATGAAACACCTCAAGCTGCCTGTGGAAAGGCAAGTCAAATAGTGCTCTGCCTCTGAGAAGAATGACTAACTGCTTTGAAAGGCTGACCTAAATTTAAGAATTCAAAAAAGGAAGAGAAATATAAATCAGTGAATATTCAGAATCCTGAGCAGTTGTTTATAATGTGATAAAAGTGCCAAATAATGACTTTGATGACCTCTTTTTTTCTCCCATCATAATTCTTCATGCTGTTCAGGAGTCAGAGAAAGGCTGTAATTCTGTGGCCTAACTTACTCAGCTCTCAAACATTGTTTCAAACTACAGTGCAGGGAAACTCACTTCTGTTAAAAGTCTATCATCAGAGAATAAGGATTTCAGCACACTTAATCGATTCTGATATAATCAGACTAGTTTTTTTACCTCCCTTTCCTAATCCCATAAGGCTTTATTAAAAACCTTTTCAGCATCAGCATAAGGTGTAGTGCACTGAGGCTATAACAAACAAGAAACTTTATCTCGTAACCTCTCATTGTCTGCCTGTGTCTGAAAGGAAACAGAGTTTAGTGGTATCTGAAGAGCTCTCATGCTGACTCGACAAGTTTTCTTGGTCAATTCCCAACACAGTACTTCTAAATCCAAAGAACTAAATAAATACAGAGACAGACAGACAGACACATACACACACACACACAAAGAAGATAAACTTAAAGAGCTGCTTGCAAACCAGGGTTTAACTATGCACAAGTGGAAAAATAAATGGCCTCCTGACATAACAGACAACCTGACAGTTTTATATTGGATGGAAGATGAGATTAGCTCTTCAGAAATACAGCTAGATGCACACAAAAGCTAGCTCACTTTGTATTGCTATATACTGATACAGACGTATTTGCAAATTCACACACTTTATGAAGCCAGACACAGGATTATTATGACTCGCTTGCAACAGGAAATAATAAACGACAGTATATGTAGGTATATAAAGCATAAATAAATATGATCTTTGGAGGGTTATACTCTGACTTCTTTATAATAGTCCTCTATTTTAACAACAATTAACTGTGGAAGAAGCTTTAAGTCACATCCAGTCTCTGGCTGTCTCCAGTTCTTATCCTTGTAAGGCTATCTTGCATAATTATGAGCACCATTTGCAAAAACATTAAAAGAAGAAGTGTTGTCAATTCCGTTCTCAGAAGTTGGACTCGATGATCCTTATGGGTGTCTTCCAACTAGGAATAGTCTATGGTGCTATAATTCTAAGTGTTTTTGCCTCACAGCCTTAATGGTACTAGAGCCAACACCTAACACCAAGTTGCCAGTCACTCTGAGCTCCGCAGCCCCAGGCTCCCTCTCTGATACTCCATCCCATCGGTCCAAACACTACCTGTCCACCTCACATATACTGTTTCAAAACCTAGGTGATATTTGCAAGGCCTATTGAGGACCAAGCACGAATGATTTTATAAGAACTAGTCAAAAAACATGGCAATCCTTTTTCATTGTTCCTAAAGAAAGCAATTTCATTAAAACCCACAGTTCTCACACTAAAAGTACTGTTTCTAATTTTACTCTTTTCCCATTGAGAAATTATTTTAAAAACCAAATGAGAACATTTTAATTTCTAAAAGAGTTCCTTCTCTCCCTTAGGATAAAGATTTTTGCTTTTAAGCATTTAACACATGAAAGTGTTTTACTTCCATATGTGATATGCTGTCCCATAAGGAACACTGTTTCTAAAAATGTGAGATGGCCCTGTCCCTTCATAGCTGTGCATTTGCCTCCACTGTGATAATTGCGAGTGTTTAGTCCCACTGCAGAAAACATTTGTCAATGGTGGACAAATGGCAACTCCAGATATTAAAATAACCCATTCAGATTCAAACAAGGCACATTGACTTGTAAGGTGTGTTCGCTATTGTACAGATCATGGCACAGGAATTGGATCCAAATGTCATTTAAACTCACCTTTTCCTTCCAGAGAAGCAGTGTACCTTGATTCTCTCAGATCCACCCAAAATAACTCAACATGAGACAAGCTTAGAAGTGAAAATGCATTCAAGTATTTTTTTTTTCTCCCAGAAAAGCAAAGGTTTGTATCTTTATAAACATTCTTGAATTACTGTTTTCTCTTGTTTCGTACCTCTGAAGTGTGTTTACCCATTTACCCTTGACTGTACCATGATAATAAAGTAGAGAACAGACTTGACATCTCAAGAGGTCTTTCCAAACTGCCTTCTCAAGCCCTCAAACACCCACAGTTTTTGTCAGTTATGAGAGACACTGTTTTACCAAGAAGCAAAAGTCAGCATGCAACAGTGTGCTAGGGAAAAAAAAAAAAAAATCAAGAATTTTGCAGTCTAGATCTCTGGCAACTTAAGCTCACTTAATTGCAACTAAATAGCACCTCCACCCCAACAGCACTCTGTGCCATGCAGTAAAGACTGTCATTGCACACTGCAGTGATAAAAGGCTCTGATGTACCACTGACATTTACTGCCACATGTATTAAAAAAACATCCTCCCATGTTTTCATTTGGATTTAAGTGTCCTGCTACACTAAGTGGGCTGAAAGCTAAAGAAAAAACTCTTGGAACAGTCTTTAGGTTTTCACCATGCTGTCAGTGGATGTGTGTGTCAGTAGCACAGCATGTCCCACACTGAACCCAACTGAACAAGGCAAAGTTCATGTAGAACCACAGAATCACAGCAAGGCTGAGGTTGGAAGGGACATCTGGAGGTCATCTGGTCCAAACCCCTGCTCAGGCAAGGACACCTACAGAAGGTTGCCCAGGACCATGTCTTTTGAATATCTCCAAGGAGGAAGACTCCACAACCTCTCTGCTCTCAGTCACCTGCACAATAGAGAAGTGCTTCCTGATGTTCAGATGGAACCTCTTGCATTCCAGTTTGTGCCCATTGCCTCTTGTCCTGGCACTGAGCACCGCTGAAAAGAGCCTGGCTCCATCTTCTTTGCACCCTCCCTTCAGGTATTTATACGCATTGATAATATCCTCCCTGAGCCTCCTCTTCTCCAGGCTGAACAGTCCCAACTCTCTCAGCCTTTCCTCATAGGAGAGGACCTTCAGTCCCTTGATCATCTTTGTGGCCCTGTGTTGGACTCTCTCCAGTATGTCTACATCTCTCATACTACGGAGCCCAGAACTGCACACAGTTCTCCACTTATGGTCTCACCTGCACTGAGTACAGCGGAAGGATCACCTCACTCAACCTGTTGGTGAAAAGAAGACTATGCTTTCATTCCTGTGCACCCTGATTCAATCTTTCTGGAATTCTCATGAAATCCTGGTTCCAGAAAAGTAAATTGGAGCTTTTGTGATTGAATGCCATAGACAGACTTCTTCTCTGAAAATTCTGAGAAGCCCACATTAGATCAATTTTCCCCATTCCCCACAAAATGGTATAGGGCAGTGGTAGGTAAGTGTGCAACCAGGGCTTCCCAGACCCCAGTGCTGCAGCAAGGGACAGGTGGTCACCATGGCCGAGACACCACAACTCACTGCTATGTCAGCTGAGCTGTGGTAATTCAATGGTGGCAAACATTTCCCTGCTGACTGCTTAGCTCTTGGCTGCCTTGCAAAACTCTTATGTTTTCTGATTAATGAATTTTCAGGTAATACTCTCTGTGAGTGAGAAAGGGCATATGAGCTCCTTCAAAACAGTGCACTTTTTAATTACTACTCTGTTATTGCTGCTAGCTCACCATTTTGTTAAAACAGTTATTGTAAGCTCTGCTTTCCTCCCTTATGCGTATTATAAATGAGAGTAAATCCAGCAAATCCAATCTGGCTACTGCTTGCAGCTGAGAGAAGAATTTGGTCTGTTTTTATTGCTCTTCTTCTTTTTTTTTCTTTTCTTTTTTTTTTTTATTTTCCTCTTAATTTTTAATTAGAATGTAAAAAATGAAACCTGTTTTTTATTAAATCCTTATTTATGAAAACTGCTCCAAACCGTGCACAGGAAAGCACTGGGTTATTGTTCATTTTACCTTGGTTGTAAATAATGGATTAAATTAAATACGACACAGAGAATAGTCAGCAATTTTAAAAAGTGATTTCTAAAAAAGGCAAGATAGGCAATAGAAATGATAGAGGAAGTGTGTGTACAGGTGTATGTGTGTGTGCGCATATATAAACAAACAAAACCCAAAAAGTAGCACAGAAAATAAAAAAAATGAACACTAAAGAACAAAGCCTAAAACTAATATAATGCTCAGAATTTATTTTCCTACACTCTTCCGTCATAAAACCTCAAAGCACAACACACCTAAAGAATCAATAGATACAACACATAGCACATATTCCAAACGAGAAATCTATGAAATAAAAGTCTTGTGCAGCTTATCTTGAGGTTTAGAGAGACATTCCCCTATGTGGAAACTTTGAAAATCCTGCCTGAGAACAATAAAGCAGGTGGAGGTATATACATTGGCTGTTCCATGCACACTTCTGGCAGCTGTTTAAAAATCAGCTGTCTTCCAAGGCTGTCAGATCTCTGGGGGGTTTTGCAGTCAGCTCTTCATTTATGATTCTGCTAGTGGATAATTTGCCTTCTACTGGTAATTAAATAATAATTACACAAAAATAAAAAATAAAAATAAATAAATAAAGATGTATATGTTAGAAAGGAACAATACTTGTTAAGGCCTCTGTTGATTCTCACTTTTATTTTTCCATAATGAATGCACATATGAGGCCTCCCTTTCAACTCAACATTGCTGACCAAAGCTGAAAGCAAGTCATTCAAGCAGTTTCCTTAATGGGTCAGTTTATTCCTGACCCAGGTATTAATTTACAATTTTGATGCCTTAAATGTCAGGGAAAAAAAAAAAAATCCTCTCTCTTTCTGGTAATTCAATGTTAACTGCATACTCTGCTGACAAAAGGTATTCAACATGACAGGACAAAGGGTTAAGAAATAAGTGACAAAAGGCATATGAAGCCTTCCAGAAAATTAAATTGAATCCCTCCTTTGAAGAAAAATAGGAGGATGACATGGTTTCTGGATGCCCCTTAGAAGTGCGGGGACTGAGCTTGAGCTGATATTAATCAATATAGCTAAAACATAGAAAGACACAAAACTCAATGCAAAATGGGCATTCAGGCAGCTCAAGTTCATTACCAGGTTACTGGCAGACTTTAATGCGTGACTGCAGTTACTCACAGAAAGACCCCAGAAGTAACACATCAGTGTCCAGCAGCTTTGTAAGGAAACATCATCCACCAGTTTTCAGTGAGCAGGAAGAGCTGCTTCTCTCCAGGCTAGACTCCTTCTACCCTAAAATTTATATATATAGGGGAAGTCAAAGCACTTCAGGGTTGAGGCTGATCACCTAGACCCCGGGATATTAAAGCTGATTAAGAATTTTGCCAGTAGTCTTCCCCATATTTCAGTAAAACATAACGAGTGTTTCCTATCTCACAGATAGCCAGCGATGCTTGTGAGATGCTTCGATACTACAGGCTGGAGGTCATACAAGAAAGTGGCTAGATCAGCTTACTTGCATCCCTGAGGGTGGCCTTCAGAAGATCAGCACTTGCCATGGACTGTCACCCAGAGACACATGCAGTCCTTCACAGTTCCCTCATTAGACCTTGGTAACACTGGAAAAGGAATAATTTTTCCCTAGGCATATTTATGGATACCCATCTATATGGGCTGCATTGCTATTATCCCTATATTCATGCATGTCTCAGCACAGAATATTCCTGTATTTAAATGCCTGCCAATCCTTAAATACCGGTACATTCCTTACCTACCATGAAGTAACTGAGGAGAGAAAATTCCTGTGAGTTGTCCACCAGTGATGTCATGATGATGTCACTGCTGCACAAACCAACCATTCCTCATGCCCAGCATGTTTTTCAGACAAATACTGGGGAGGAAAGAGAAATAGTGTCTGCTCCAATGGCTGCAGCAGCTGATCTGGGAGGACAGTCTGAGTGAGCTGACTCCTGCTTTCCTCAATGTCCTTTCTTCAGAAGGAGCATTCAGGAAAAATGACCTGCTGTGAGTCCTGCCCAGGAGATTGCTTTGCCCTGGTCAGCAAGGTCTTCTGAACCGAGGGGGCAAATTCCCATGGACAGACAGGACCCTGTTGGGCAGTTTGTATGTCTTGTCTCAGAGAGAGCTGTTATCTCATTGATCTACTGAGAACCAGCCAGGATGAATTCAGCTACACCATGGACAGCATTGCATCAGATAACATATGATGGTTTTATCCCCATATGACAGTCGTTGAAGTGTAAGTTGTATAAGAACAATTTCAATAAAATGGAAAAAAAAATAAATAAATTCTTTCCAGATTATATAGGTGTAACTCTAGATGTTTCTCAGATGTGTGAAGCTGCACTGATAATAAATAGTTTGTATAAAAAACATGAAGCAAGCTAGCTAACTTTGAAACATCAAGACATTTTTTTGCAGAAAGTGAAGCATGAACGGTGTTGTTCACTGATATGTGTGTATATATATATATATGAAACTTGAAAAAAATCCACTGAGTTTTTTTCTTTGCTGCTTGTAAAAAACATCAGCTATTGCTGAATGTCACTCCGGTGAAAATACGAGCATACATATGAAATTGATTTAATGCCAGCTAAAGGGACATTAATCTAGCTGCAAATTTTCACTGTGGGGACATAGCGCAGTAAATTTCTGCTAGTCTAACACCAGAGTTGATATTGCATGATATATGACACTTTCATTTGGAAAAGAAAAGAAAACTTTTCTTCAAAACATTAATTGACTCTCGTATATTTCTGATTACAAATTGTACTTATGAAAAAGGCAATAAGTACAGCAAGTAAGCCCATATTTTTCAAACAATTTGAAAGATATACAATTAAGCTACACAGTTCACTGTATTCTCTTCATTCCCCTTATAATATCTGGCAGTTAATAATCTTAATTCACATTGTTTACCGGCATGGATTTTTTGGTTAATAATATACAAACACGAAAAAAACAGTAATGCCTGTTCTCTGGAGAAATCCTTAAAAGTGAAGTCAAGAATCAGACTGCCTCATCAGGTTGTTCAATAGTGACTCCAGGTAAGGAAAGTCCTGGGACTGCATTAACATTTCTTAGCAAGAGCCCAATCTGGAGTTATTTTCTTTTACTATGCTTACCTGGAACTATTTACTCAAGAAAGTGGCTTCATATGCTCCAGATATATACAGAGATAAGTATTTTATATAAAATAGTTCACCAAAAAAAAGACATTGATTCCACCTCCGCTACACTGCACAGAGGTCAGAGCTTCGGATCAGTGGATGGGGACACAATGCTGCTCTTCCACAGCACACCACCAGACAGTTCTCACTGCCAGAAGGTGGTAACTCACAGCAGAGACGGTTAAAAACAGCACTGAGACCCTCTGCTAGCTCCACTCTGCTGGTTAGTACATAGATGATTTGGCTGCTCACTTTGAGGGTGAGACATCAAAGGTAAAAGCCTTTTTTCTGCCTAATTCAGACCAAGGATCATTGATCTGCATTCAGACTTTGTCTTATGTCATTAGGTAGTCTGAATGGAAACACGACCCTATTTTCTTCATTAGAGTATTCTTCTTACTGCAAGAAAGAATTGTTCTTTACTGCATGATATTCCTTTTAAACAGATAGGAACAAAGAAGCATCTGCAGGAGCAGTGACTCATGCTAAAAGGTACTTAAGGTTTTTAGAAATAGTACTGACCTTTTGGTCCGAGATTGCTTTAGATCCCTGTGCCAGTGTAGCTAATGTCCCTTACACACACTAACTTTCTGATTTCTATCAGCATTTCAGCTGTTCCAGCATGAACTCTCTTTCTGCCTCTCTCTGCATTACGTGTACATGTACACACACACACCAGATACCCAAACATATGGATGAGCTGTTTACAGCCAGCTGGGCTTGCAGCAAGACATGCTTTATTCATCTGAAGTAGAAGCACAAAAAAGTAAGAGAGCTCCTGTAGCCTCACTCCCTGTTTTATGCAGATCTTATTCAGATCTTCAGCTGGTGCAGCCTGAGGAAAGGTCCTTCTTCCTTTTAGTGATTTGCTGAGTCTCATGTGGGAAGGCTTTTTTTCCCTTTTTTAATGAATTTCTGATAGCAAGTCATTCTTGGGATTGTTAGGTTGAGCGATTGGTTTGGCTCCAGAGAAACCCTGAAGATCACAGAGGTAGGAGATTTTTATGAAGAACTCCTAATCCAATGACTGTGTCCCAAGCCTGACATGCCTTCTACGATCCTGACATGCTGCATTTATTTGCCCTGTCCCTCCAGATGGATCTGCCAGTATGGGGTTGTTCAATATTTCCAGTGGCAGCCATAAAGAGCCTGATGTCCCTCTGCAGTAAGGGGACATGGTCATGCCAACCATACCGAAAAAAAAGTAGGAACTGTGATGTTCTGTAGCAGACACTTTATTGCAAACTGTAGAAGTGATCCCCTTTGCATTTGCTAATAAAAGCAGACCCATCTGCAGCCTTCATTCAGCCATTCCAAAATAATCTGTCCCATGGATTAGCTGAGGTCCTGCATATGCCACCTCACGAACAAGTGATGGATATTACGAATAGCTGGGCCCTGAGGTCTTTTTAGGACTCTGCTGGGAACAGTCTATTCTGAAATCTAAACTACCCCAATTGCCATGCAGGGATCAGAAGTATATTTCAGCAAGAACTGAAAAGTAAAACTCAGAGGCAGCATAAATAGAAACTAATTGGCTTTAGCTTAATGGAGGAAGGACAATAACATATAAACTAAAAATGTCCAGTTTCAACCTAAGAGTTATACAATTGTCCGTGCAGATTAAATCAAAAAGTTTGGATAAGAACAAATGAGGGCAGAAGGAAGTGAGGATGGTTGAAAGGGGTGCAGCATTTTTACATAATCTGTATTTTGTACACCAAAATAGCTGAATTTGCTTTGGCAACCCACAAAATGTGACTTTCTGGCAGAGGATACCCCTGACAAATTTCCTTCTAAAGCCAGAGATTCAGAAGATAACGAGTGGCTACAACCAATCGTGAAGAAAGAGGCAACCTCACCTTCTGGCAATAGTGGAGGGCACAACACTACTTGGTAAGTGTGCACTGCTCTTGCTCTACTGGCTCACCCAGTACACCTCTGAAGGTTTGTGGTGCTACCTGTTTTGGAGATCCTTGCAAACACTCCCTAGCTAACTATCCTGTCATAAAGAAAACTTTATTCTACCTTGTATTTACAGATTATTTCTGCCATTATGGATTAGATGCGGATGAAAAAATGGAACTGAAATAGTTTCTCTTTGAAGACCAAAAAAAATGAACTCTAAGTCACATTTCACATTTTGAAATGTAAAATGTCAAATAATCTCACTTTGATGTTTTTTGGAAGAAAAGTTTTCAATGACCTTATTTCTTCATCGGCATGGGATATTTGGAGTTCCTTGAAAGTCTTTTATGCTCTGAAAATATTTTAAAGCTTTGTGTTTTTGCTTAAGCTTGGTACGCTTTTGTTTCCTTTTGTTGTCCATGTAACACATGTTTGTTAATGGGTTCCGCTAACTGGTCATTAGCTTTAGCCATTAACTTAGTTTTAGTCAAGGCTTTTTTCTTTTTAACTTTGTACAAAAGCATAAAATATGTTCATGGCAAGGGTTTCTACTACAGCATCTCTGGACTAAGAATTCCACCTGGTGAACAGAGTCATATTATAATAGAGGTTGGAAAGGACCTCTGGAAGCCACCTGGTCCAACATCTTGCTTAAAGAAAGGCCAACTGAGATCAGATTGCTCAATATTTTATCCAGCTGATTTTTTAATTCACCAAGATGAGATTTCACAGCCTCTCTGGGCCCCTGTTCAAAAATTTGATCACCTTCATTGTCAAATTTTTCTTAACAACCAGTCCTAGTATGTAGCATCTGCAAGCCTTTCACTGTACATCCCCAAGAATAATCTGGCTCCAAATTCCCTGTACCTTCCCATTCAGTAACTTAAGAGAGCAATAAGATGTCCTCTCAGCCTTCTCTTCTCAGACTGAATAATGCAGCTGCCTCACCCTCTGCTCACTGGGCAAGTGCTACAACCCCAGTCATCTTGGTTGCCCTCTGCTGAACTCCCTGCAGTTTGTCAATGTCTTTTGCATACTGGGGGGTTCTGCACTGGACACAGCACTGCAGATGTGTTCTCGTAAGAAAATCTAGGGCAAGCCCATCTGCAAACTGGTCAATCTCAATTTGCTTTTCACATAGCAGCAGGCAAAGGTATTCAGTACCTTCCAGGCTCAGTTTTTACTTTGACAGATCAGGAGTTGTGTGTGCATTTGTTATGACAAGTGACCCTCAGATTTCTGGCAGCATGAGTTGCCAGCTTTCCAGTGTTGTAGTTTTCTAAGTTTTAGGACTATCAGGCTGTCAACACCATGGGCTGTTGACCTAACAGAATTGTCAGCAGATGTCCCCACTGAATCCCTCCCAGTAGTTGTGACTTTCTATCACATTTTTCTTTGGCTTTGGGATGCTTAACTGAACTGCAGGAAACTTCCCCAAATAACAAGGGTAACAACGACAGTAACAACAGCAGCAGAAGGAAAAAAACTCATGCAATCAGTCAGGGAGGAAATTAGGACACTGATGTTGGGAATAGGGGGTAGGAAGAGATGTTACAACTGACAGGAAAGTAGATTGAGTTTGAAAAGATTTTTTTAGGTGTGTATAAAAAGGACAGCAAGAATATCCCACCTGAGACTATCTACGTGTTCACCTTCTGAGAGGGCTTTGCCATCAGCAAAAATAGACAATGGTTTTTGAAAACTAAGACAACATATACACAAGAAACCCATAGTTACCTAGCCAGGCAGAATCAGGCTAAAAGAAAAAAGAGACAAATATATCTAAGACTATCCAAAAGAATTAAGAAGAGTTAAGTGAAGCTCCTGCAATTTAGATGGAAGCCAACACAACACAGGTACTAAAAACTGGATAAAACTGATGTAGGACTGCACAATGCAGATGCAAAAAACTGGATTGGGAATGGATAAGCCACATTTCAGTTTCTGCATGAGACAGATTTGTACCCCACATGTAACACACATAGAAGTATGAGAATATCTGAACATGTGATTTGAGGTTTGTTTTAGCTTTTTCTTTTCAATTTTTAGGAACTTGGACCCCACCTGAACAATGAAAGAAACATGTTTTCTGATGTTGTTGTTTCACAATGAGATTTGACCTCCCTCTAACAGCATGCTATTGCTATGCATAAAGCTGGTATGCCATATGGTCATCTGGAAGCGGGAGACCAGAATTATTTTTTCTTATTCTACCAGTGACTTGTGTTTGGACATTGAATAAGTTATTGTATCCTTCTGAGCACACTCTTGAGTTTTCTGTTTTGCTGTGTGAGCAATGGATATGTCGTAGCTCCAGGGATTTACATCTGATTTTGCTTCGATCTGAGACTTCTATTACCACATAGATGGAACAGAGTCTACAGTTGCTGTAAGACTGGCACTGTCTTGTTTTTCTTACTTAATGCAGCATTTCTCATGATGGGGAGGTTTCAGCTGCACACAAGCACTGAACTTCCCTTCTTCCCCTAGTATATCTCCATCTGCCAGCCACGTCTTCCCCTGGCAGTTAAGGTAAAAATTCTCCACTAGTTGAAAACGGTTCCTAGCTTTTCATTCTCTATTTATACAAGGTGCCTGGTGAGTGCTCAGTAGGTGTCTTGGCATTTTAGCAGGGAAGATGCAATTTGAATCATCTGACTCCCATTTGTCCTTCTACTTCTAGCCCTGTCTCTTTGGCTACAACCAGAACAATGAAATAGGACCAGAAACGAGGTGCCGGCACTGCCTGTAACTATACATACCTTTATTTGTACACTCTCTGGCAGTTTTGCTGACCATGGTCAGAGTGGTCCAGGAAACAGCATAGGCCAAGAACCATTCTCAGGGGTTGTTTGGATGCAGACGTATTTTGGAGAAGGGAATTTAGCCATATGTAGGTAAATGACAATGTGCAACCTGCCTCCAAGGCCAGTTTGCTGGTATGGACAGAACCTTCCAGGTTTCACTTGGCTTGCAATTTTGAAATGCATCCTTAAAGCATTTGTAATATGTTCCATTCTAGGAATGCTGTTTCCTAGTTCTGACAGCCATAAAAGAGTTTACTATGAAGGAAGGGAAAGGTCTCTTAGCACTCATGTCTGGGAGACAAAAACCTCTTCAAAAAGGACTTGCAGTTCCTAATAGCAGGAGAGGTGAATGGCCACTGCACTTTCCATAATAATTTTGCTCTCAAATCCTCTAGGCATGTCTGAAAAACACCCTTGATCTCTCTCTGAGATCTTTCCTGTGATAAAATGGAGACTGTCACAGAAAGTATGTAAAGATCTTGAAAGTAGATACACAATAGCAAAATATAACTATTATTGTACAGCATTCAGATATTTCTTTAAATTCTTGGCTCTTTTATAAAAAAAGGTGGTGGGAGGGAGGAGCAACACATAACAGTACGGAGAAGATCTGCACTTTACATCAGTGCTTCTCCATTGAGTTTAGCTGATCTATTTACAGAAGCACAAGATAAGATCCTGTCCCAGAGATTTCGTCAACAACAAAACCCATTTACTAGGGAGAAAAACCTTCATTTTGTTTTTCAATGGCTCTCCCAAATTTTTTCTTAATAAAACTTCAGAAAATAAAATCACAATAAATACAAATAACACAGTAAAAAATACTCTTCCATTCCAACTACATTCTTAAAGCCATTTCAGATTCCCACCTCTCTTTACTATGATACACTGCATGGCTAGTTTGTGTCAAATCTATAGTACAAACTACCAAAAAAAACGTAAATCCAAATTACATATTAAAATATGAATCCAGTCCAGGAACTTAAGCCAGACTAAGAGAAAAATCCTCCTTTTTTTTTCTCTTAAAATATCTTAAAGTCTTTACTGACATATGTATTTTTTTTTCCACTGATTTTACTGACAACCAGTTTTGATATGTTCTCTTCTTTACCAGTTTTCAATATGTCATGAGAGTTGGCAAGCCAGTACTGACATACTAATAGGATTTGATACGACCACCACTACTTAAAAGTAAAATTTATTTTAGAAACAATAGTTCAGTTCAGAGAGATATGCAGTCCTGCTATATTATGCCTACCTTGTATATGAGCAGAATATGATCCTAGGCCAGCCACTGAAATCTTTGTCTTGTTTTCCCTTGGGTAAAAGTCTTAAGAGGAGCAACTATCCTTTTCTGTCTTTGCTGTGTATTTATTTGTATACTTCCCTAGTGCTACCATAGGAATACTGGCATGCCAGTATGGCTGAAAATGATGTCACTGAGGTCCCATTGGAAGATCTGGGGTCTTGCACAGTAGCAGGGGCTGAGGGCAGACAAAGCAGAAAGTGACAGTGAGAGACAGCGAAAGTGCAATATCTTTCAGCTCCTGGTCTTCGTGGCCTGACATCCTCATGGGACACAACAACTGGAAACTCCTAATAGCAAGAAGCCACATTCTCCGTCTGAGAGGCAGAATCACCCCGTGCAGGTCCAGTTTCCATTATTATGCTTAATTTCAGAAAGAAAAATACATTCCGGCACTCCCCGAAGGAAAGGTTGCCCACTCCCTACGTAGCCACATTTTATAAATGGGAAACTGCTGTTTAACAGAGATGATGCTGTCTGCCAAAAGTTAAAAAGAAAGTCTGTGACTGAACTGAGAACCAGAAAAAGGACCTTCAAGACATGGAGTCCTTGTATTTATATCCTTCAGTGACCACAGGCAAGACATGAGATCGCCAAGGAGAGACCAAATGCTGGGCTGCTTTACAAAATCCTTTGTTATCCCAAGTCTTCCCCTTAAAACTGTTATGGCAGTTTTCATCCTATGAAGAAAGGAGACTTCTGAAGAGGGAAAAAAGGGTATCCGTGGATACAGACCTTCTAGGCTATGCTAAGCCAAAGGAGCAGTCCCCAAGTACTGGACAAATTTTTGAACAATCTCCTAGTTACAAAGCTCCACTCCATCAGCTTCCAGAGTAGTTTCGGCTTTAGGAGAACACAAAGATGGCCCTTGATAGGATTTGAATAGCACAAAACTTTTTTCCAAGAAAAAAAAGAGTCCCAGCAGAGAGGAAAGACTAGAAAAAAATTTCAGAAATCTGCAGCATAGTACAACTGTATTCCATATCTCTTGACTAATCCAGTGCTTCAAATTTCTCATGCTACGTAACATATTTCCTACAGTCAGACCATGGGATGATATGTATTCCTAGGAGTAGCGCTTAGGATCATTTTATCAGGTTTCTTTGCACTCTGACATTGCAGTTCTATACTGTCCATGCCAACGATGTCAGCAAACGACATTCTTAAATCTGATTTAAAATACAAATATTTAAAACAAATAAAACCAGAGCTCTGATTCTTCCCTTATATTCACTTTCTGGGCAACCTGTTCCAGTGCTCGGTCACCCTCACAGTAAAGAAGTGCCCCCTCATGTTGAGCCGGAACCTCCTGTGTTTCAGTTTGTGCCCATTGCCTCTTGTCCTGTTGCTGGGCACAACTGAGAAGAGACCGGCTCCATCCTCTCGACACCCTCCCCTCAGATGCTTATACACATCAATGAGGTCTCCCCTCAGCCTTCTCTTTTCCAGGCTAAACAGGCCCATCTCTTTCAGCCTGTCCTTGTACGACAGGTGCTCCAGTCCTTAATCATCTTAGTAGCCCCAGTCCCCAATCATCTTAGTAGCCCTCCT
>VXAL01017674.1:34549-62294 GCA_013399475.1 Chauna torquata | reverse complement strand
TATTTATTTATTTTTAAACATTTTTATAACCTTTGGTTATGGTGTAGAAAGAGAAAGCTGAAGGGGTTTCTAAAATTTCTGTAAAAGGAAACCAAAGCATCTGTATCCATTTCCACTGGAAATCATTAAGCCTAAGCCTGGTTACGTACCTTGATACTCTTTATTGTTTCTGTTTCACTCAAACTGGATGTGACAAGAACAAAAACAGATCCAGTCATTGAGTTTTTATGCCTGTCAGTTTTTGTCCTAATGCTAAAAGGCAAATTTTGTGTTGCAAAATCTGAAAATATGGAAACGCTTGCATCCAAGATTATTTTTCCTTTGAAATACAGGGTGGGAATATTATTTAAATAAGTCTTTGAAGTTTTATGTGTGCTCAAGGCTCAAATGACCCAATTAACGTTCCTTTTAGTCAAGTCCATTTAGTCCTTATCCTTTCACTGACTCCAAACTACATCTTGTTTACAAATATACATATGTTCAACAGCCAGCCTGTTTGGTCTATGCGAATTTTGTGCCACGTAGGTTCGGCAGGAAAGTGCTGCCTGGTTTAAAGGCTCACTATTATTTCAGTTTCTTTGTTTGCAGCTATGTTTTGTTTCCTCTCGTGAGTCCTACTGTCATCCATCACTTTTCTTTTGTTCCCTTTTATTGTCAGGCTGTTGTCTCAGGGAACATGAGCTAAACACCAAGCGCGCCTTTGTTAGTTGGTTGTCCTTATCGTTATCGTCAGAATCGGTTCCTTTTACATTTGCATGCCTGCCCAGCCTTCCTGAAAGTCAAAATTGTATTACAATCAGAAATGCTGTGGATGTGATGCGCACAGGAACTTCCTATTCACGTCCATAGAGTTGTGACTCTTCAGCTGAGCAGAAAAACAAACCACTGTATTTGGAGGGCTAACTTCAGGGATTAGATGTGGTAGATGACATACTGCCATGGGACGTGTCCCTTTTATCTGCCTTATTTACCAGCTGAAAGGGGTTAGTGATTCTTATAAAGCAGCTGGGAGATCTCAGCTGAGCCTTGGCCCTGGATATGTCTGTTTAACTGTATCTTGGGCTGGAAGAACTGAAACTTACACCTTCAATCTCCCCAGAAAATAGCCTAATCAGGAGGCAACAGGCCATCCTGATGGGGGAGGGAGGAAGGTTTTCAACTCTCCTGAGGACATGCTCTCTGGTGGCCAGGAAAGCGTTTCAAGATTCACTGGCAATTAGATAGAGGAAAGCATCTCCTGAATCTGCAGAGGCGGACAGGTCACAAGAGGACGGTAGGAGCCCAAACCCTCTGGGCAGGATCAGGTACATCAGATAGGAAAAAAGTGTAAGGAGGGGGACACATGGAAGAACACCTGCGGGGAAGAGTGGCCAGAGAGGCAGCCGAGGTGCTGGGCTGGCAGGAGGAGGACCCAGCCATCGGGTATCCACCAAAACCTCTGCTTGCTGTCCATGTCAGGGCGTTGCTGTCAAAAGTGTGAGTGTAATTTATGTCTACTGGCCTGTTTGTCCTGGGAGGAGGAAAGACACGCTGTTCTCAAGGTTCTCATCCACGAGTTTGGTTAAAATCTACTGTACAGATCAAATATATGTCTCTTTTTTCTTTGCCTAGAAGACTTCCTTCTACAGAAGCATTTCCGATGGCTTCTTCTCTCCTCCTTGAGACCTTCCCTTGCCAACCATGTCACTGATGAGGTGGCTCTCAGAGCTGATTCTGCCTTATTCTCCCGCTTGCTCACCTTCCATATATTCAGTTTGTTTCTGCACAGTTTCTGAGCTCCAATTTTAAACTCCGACTCGCAGCATTTCTCCAGTAACAGAATGACCTGCCTTTTCTCCAGAGATCAGCGTAGAAAAGAAGCTGAGTGTGTGCTGTCTGAATCTCTTCCCTCATTATCTCCGCTGTTGGGATGAAACCTTTCATTTTCTGTTCCTCACTGCAAACCCTTGAGAGGTTTACAGCGTATTTTGATAACCTCCGCAATTTGTTGAGCAGAACTGGCTGTACCTTCATCCGACACAATGGGCAAAAGTTGGCAAGGAAAGTACAGAGTTTCAGGTATGATTACTTGCAGGTACAGAGACTGCCTGTCTTTTTGTCAGGCAGCATCTGTGAAGAGACTCAAGGCGAGGAGTCTTTTAGAGGATGAGCTTCGTGTTCTCTCATAACCCATGGAGATTTTGTACAGTATTTTTCTTACACTGTAAATTTCCATAATGTAAAATAAAAATATACTGAAAGTACATTCCTTGCTCCAGGTGCATAGAAACATAGTAGGAAATCTGTAGATTGTTGTGCTGCACCTGATGATACCCTGTATATTTTTTCTCTTAAAACCTCTTGTTTGTGATGCAGATGTTCTGTGTCTATAAAAAAATTTCTGTAGTTATTCATGTTTAGATTTCTTTCTTTCCAATTTTTTAATGGATCAAGATTAGATGCCAGTGGTCACTAGCCAAATTTCACTGCCTGTGCTAATATTGATTGGACAAAAGAGCAGTGGATGGAAACAGTGGCTGGGATTGAATATGACCAAGGCTTCTTCATGATGAAAGGATATCAAAGCCAGAGTCACGCCCTGACAAGAGAGCAAATTGTACAGAGCCAGTCCTGGGCATTCATTCAGTTCCCACAGCGTCCCCTTGCATTGCCACGAGCTGTGCTAGGATGAATAGTGCCAGCACATCTCTTGCTCCACCTCAAGTCTCGTCCTTCTGCAGGATGGTTTGCACAATTTTTATGCAGGAAGCTGAAAGCCTGGGACCAAATTTTCATTAGTAATCCCTAATTTTGCCTGAAGTCTGAAGAGCCTTGCGTAAGACATTCAAACACCCTGAGCCTGGTGAATAAAGTATCTCTCAGTAAGTAAGGGATGCTGACACTTCTTAAAAGTCTCTGGCAGAAGCAGATCAATTTGAGATTAAATTTCTTATGTCTAGAACATTGTGTTTTCTAATTCTTTTCTGTATTTGAGAACTGAATGTTTTGCTCTATCCCATTTGATATCTTAGGGCTGACTCTATATCATATAAACTGAGGAAAAAGATTACGCAATGTGGTTGCCTGTGTTCCTAAGTCAAAATGAATTTTACCGTCAGTGAGAACGGCATCATATCATAATTCCCACAACAGCTTGTGATGACAAACAGGATTACAATCTGAGGTTTAGTAGAGGAAAGAAACAGTGGAAGGAAACAAAGACTTAAGAAATAAAGACCCTGTTTTCTTTCAGCTACACTTAACAGCACAAAGTAAAGCAATGTTCTGAGAAATTCAATTTTGGGAGTCCCTGACAGGCATTTTATCCTGTGGTGTTTGATTATCTTATGTTTGTCACAATCACTAAAGCATCAGGGTTCTGGTTTGCTGGCTGTGCATGCACATCTTAGACCTGTGATTAAATCTCCCTTAGTTAACTTCATGGGAGACCAGGACTCACGGGGCTGCTGGAGCATGTAAGACAACAAAAGCTGAAGCTCTGTAATGTCGCAAGTCAGGAGCCATCTTTTTAACTTCTCAGCCGTGCAGAAAGTCACAGAAATGCCTGCGCAGACTGTTCTAGTGCAGATTTATTTACATTGGGCACTTGATTAAAAAAGCTTTTTAGGGATAATATTTCAGTTTAGCATGCTCTGTACTTCAACGCTTATTCTCTTTTCTTGCTTTACTAGCTTAGACACCTTAGAGATTAACATCTTTTTTTTTTAAACTTACTACAGTCAAATCATTAGTTCAAAACCAACCACCAGTGAAGACTAACTCCTGAACTGTGGTCGCATATTGTTTAAGTAAAGCACTGTCCTTTAAATAAACTGTAACACATTATAGCTATAATTCCCACATGGTTATGCCCTGGGGAAGCATCATCGAAAAGATATTATTCTTCCCATGCTCAGATCAGCTTGCTGAAAGCAGCTGCCTTTGATTTCAGACATTGCTGACCCTCCACGCCAGGCACTCGTGGGGATTCCCATCGTTTCAGGTGAGGCGCAGCGCAGGCTGTGGGTTTCCCATGCATTGTTGAAGGGATCAGGTGACAAAACTCCCGTCTCTCGCCATCGTTTTGTGACCCTGCTTGATCACTGTAACGTCTGCGTTCTCCATGCTACCCACAGAAGGAAGGAAGTGATGGTTTGGAAAGCTAATTGCATTTCTTACCAGAAGCCAGGGAAATGCTCCTTCTCTTCTCAGACTGTGAGGTGTTTCATTTGATATTTTCATTGTCCCTCTCACGGAAGGAGGAGCAGAAGAGCTCCCACACAAAGCAAATACATTCACAGGTTTGCTTTATAATGCAAGCAGTATTTTCCTAAATGTACACTAACAGTTTTATTGCATGATGAACACATGGGTGGCTTGTGTTAATGGTGCTTCTACTGAATCACTGCTTTTCTAGGGAACCAGTAATTGTCATGTATAAAAAGCAGAGTGATCTAAAAGGCTCAGTTGTGCTATGACTCTTTAACACTTAAACAAAACCACTGCTCAGTGAAAAGAGAACCAGGCGTGGTGGGCCAGGAACTGCACTCAGCCTGTGCACATGTCCAGTGTGGGTGAGGCTTCCCAGGTCTGGCAGTTCCTTGAAGGGCTGACTTGGTTCCTTTAGGAAAAAGAATACACTTTTACTTATATGTTTATGATTATATTGCTCTTCAGCTGCTATTAATTATAAAAATGGGAGGGGTTCATGTTTATTATTTCCCATTAGTATATACAACTTCAGAATGTGAGATCACTTAACAAGATGGAGAGATTATGTGATTGCTCTAACATAGTAAAAATGAGATAAGCTCACAAAAAAGTATGTTACATTAAAAAGATGCTGCCAGGTAATTTAAGTCCAAAATAATATAACGTAGTATGTAAGTATATGCGAGCATATCCCTTTCTCTTGGCTGGACATGATTTTATCCGCCTGCTTAGCTACTGTGGACAATTTGGTTAAAGCATCAGATGTGTTTTACAAAACCAACAGACAATGGAAAGCCTTTAGATTTTGTTTTACTATTTCAGCTAATGCAGCTGTTGCATATGTTCATACACACGGTACATAAGAACCAAACGCTTAAACTAAGCAGAAACAGAATTAGGCTAGAAGAAACCTCTTGTCTTACTGACCAAATAATGAATAATAACACTGTCCGAACTGGAGCCTTGGCTGGGATTCCAGGCTGATTTTCAGAAACACCAAACAGCCAGCTCCATCTGCTGAGCTCAGCAGAAGCAAGGGAAACTGCACCAAAACCTCAATTTCTCCATCCCGGCTTTGTTTCTGTGTAGCCAGCAGCTCCATATGGAAACGAAGTTGTGAGGGAAGGGGAGCACACTCTGGAGCCAGCCAGTCCCTCTTCTCCTCCACTTGTGCTCTTCCTGGAACAACACTCAGGCAGCCTCCAGCGGCCCTTTCCCTCCCCTTTCACAGGCTATTGAGAAGTCCAGCCTGGAAAGTACCTTCTCACGTGTGTCTGAGCTATTCTGTCCATGTCTTCTACAGCAGGACAAACAGATGGCAGGTTGTAATACCTTCTTTATTAGAGGGAACACCCACAGTGGTGCTGCAGCAGCAGCTCCTGTGCGAGCCGTGTACACGCTGACCGGCATACCTGGTGTTTCCCCAGCCCTCCCCTCCAATTCCCAGCCCTTTCACATAATACTGTGAATGTTTCTCTGCAGGTCAAGGGAAGCTTTCTGAAACAGCCAGCTTTTTGTTGGGCTTTTTGATTAGCAATAATAGTCTAGAGAAAAAAAAGGAAAATCTTGTCTCTCCTTGTTCAATGCGACAAGAGCAAAACAGCCGGAGATGGCTGTAGCTTGTGTGGAAAACACTGGTGAGCACTGAGTGAGGCAGGAGCAGCAGCCTCCTGCGTGGGGCTGCCGCTGCTACCCTCACAGTCCACAGGTGATTTCTCCCCCAAATCCACTCCAGCAATGGATGTAAGCTAGCTGTAGGAAGTCTGCTACGACACCAAAGGCAAAATGATTTAAATAATCTTCTCCTGTTTAGGCAATTTAAAATTCAATACACTGAAAATGATAATTAGTATTTGGTGCAATCTGAGAGCAAAATGCCCTACCGCAACAGAGAGGCAGAGTTCCTGAACCACAGCCATTAATAACATCAATACCAATTAGGCTCTCTAGGGGACGGCATGATATAGGTATCATAAGTAATAGCTGTGGAGAGAAAACAAGACTGGTAATGCAATTACTGCTCAGATACACAGTAAATGCTTTGCAATCTTCCAGGTTTTGTAGGGCTTAAATACACCCTGAAGATCAGAATTAAGTGTTGGGGAGAGAAAGACTGCAGAGCAGCGGAGGAGTAAAGGCACAGCGTGTCATTAAACAGTGGTTAGAGCATTAAAAACAGAAGAGCTGCTTTCTCTGCAGCTCTCAGTGCTTATAAAATCACCTGGTGAATCACATTGTATCTGATCAGGATGCAAATCAAAAAGCTGCATATCATGTAGCTGAAAGGGAATTCGATTCACAGCTCCTTCTCAAGGGGAAGCCAAAGATGAATAGCTCAGATTTTCTCCATAGGCTTAGGAGGCATGCAAGCACACTCTGCTTGCTCTGTGCAGGCAAAAGGAAACAAACAAACAAACAAATAAACAAACCACAGCAAGAAATTTTCAGCTGGCATAGAATCTTTCTATTTCATTCATCATAAAAGTAACACAAGAGAATGTAAAATGATATCTACTCAATTTAAACATTTTCAAATGTACAGGTCTGGGGATCTCACACGAAGGATTTGAAAGGAAATATACAAAGAGATCTTGTAACCACTAACATTACTATTTTGATACACTGAAATATTTCAATGTACTCGTAATATTAAGAAGAGGGGAATATGTATATATAAGGTTGCCTAATAGGCAAAACATTAGAATGATTTCTATAAGACTGTAACAGCAAAGAGGTAGAGGCTAAAAATATGAGTGGTAAATGTCATGGTTTCATGCAAAGTAGGTCTTCTCAAGTGAAATTTCACTGTCTTTGACTCAGTTACGGTTTGGGCAATACTGACAATGTCAACACGGTCTACTTGGGCTTCTGCAGAGAATTTGTATGTGTGTTGTTGATATTTGAAAGCTTTTATTTGTGAAATTAAGAAGGTGGGTGGCAAATGCAGATATTGACAGACAGCTCTTGAGGCAGATGAGAATGGAAACCTCCAGTGGGGTCTCCCCATCGGGCTGTTTTTGTTGGGTCTCCCAGCACATGGTTTCTAGTCCAAGGTTACTGAGTATTTATGTGGATGATTCAAGGATGATTCACAAAGTTTTTGCTGGCAAAAATTTGAATCTCAGAAGACTGCATCAGTAACACATACTAGGAATTGGTATGCTCTAGGTCAGCTATGTACATGGTCACAATGTTAGAATAAAGGATTTGTTCTAACATCTACAAATGAAAGATCCAGTTCCTGGGTAGGGAAAAAAAAAAAGTTATTTCTGCACATTTCCAGTGTGAGCGAATATGCTGGAAATGAACAAATCCAAGGAGAAGGAATTGGGAAAGGGCAGCAAGGGGGAGAAGAGAAATCATGGTGCATGGCCACTTCTGCAGCTGCAAAGAAGAGAGATGTGATTGTCATGCACCCCGGGGCGGAGGTGTCCTGAAAGTGCAGAAGCAAACCTGCCCAGCAGCAGCATGGCTGGGAGAGCTCCCCGCACTGCACAGCCCTTGAGAAGAGACCCAGAAATCATCCAGAGGTTGGGACAAACCCTTTCAGCAGAGGAAGCTGGGAGGTGACTCGAGAGCTGTGTCTCACAGGGAGAAGCCATTTAACTGCTGGCGCAGTTTTATCCTTGTGAGTAGGAGCAAAACATGGTCCAGGAATTATGAGCTGAGCTTAAATAAAATTAATCATTCTTCTTACAGAAAGAGAACAGGATGATTAAATGCTTTACCCTGGAAAGGAACAGAGGCTGTTCATGTGCTTTCAGGTGAGTTATCTTTCTCCATCCCACCTGTGGGTACGGTAGAGAAATCTGCGTGTGTGTGTGTGTGTGTGTGCGCGCATTTGAAATCAGAGGCTCACCCTGTACATCCACTGGAGGGCTTCTATACAGAAAAGGAAACTCACTGTTGCTCTTATTCTCATAAATTATGCAGATCTGCAATGGGACAATGATTATAATAAAATCTCATTCTTGAAAGCTTCAAGGTCAGGAAAATAATAACACCCTCCATGCCACCACCAGCACGTGCTCCAAATCTCTCCGGTACCTGATGGGTGAGACTTTCCATTTTCCATGAGCTCAGGTATGCTGGGGACCTTGGGAACTGTCTACCTGCCTATGCATGTGGTCATATACACCCATCACCAGTGGTGCTAGGTTTTGGAAAACTGGTAATATTTAGCCTATCTAAAATGCATTAATTTGGTATTAGGTGTCCTGGGATCTGCAGGAAGGCAGATAAATTTATCTGGTGCTCTGCTTTGGGCTTCATTTCTGTGAAGGAGATGATAGAAAATAAATTTCAAATGGAAGCTGAAAATGTTCTGCCTTTTTGGTATGAAATTAATTCAGGGGAGGTTGTTGGTAACGCAGAAATGCAAACCAAAAACAAAACAAACAAACAAACAAAAACAAAAACAAAACAAAAATACTGAATGGCTAAATGGAATGGAAGGACAGATGAAGTTCAGAGAGAGCTATAAAATAAAACTGCTATTACATTATGAAACAAATAGAAAGAAGGGAAGAAAATGGCTGTTTAATTCCAGCTGATTTGGGTAAGGGTAGGGGCCAGGCTGTTTATTCCACCTCTCCTTTCTGTTTTCCTGTAGTTAGCTGGCATTAATCAACACTTCTTTCTGTTGGACAGTAATGGAGAAATGTACTTTAAGGACGAAAATATGCTAATGTGGATTACAGAAAACTTGTGAGCATGGAATACTGCTGATATCTGGACATATTGCAGTAACCATATACGACCAGTAGCAAATACACTAGAAGAGGGATGCCCAGGACATTTTACTTTGCGCTAAGTGAGAGAAGAAGCTGTGATATCTGACCCTGAATATCAGTTTATCTATCTTACATACAATATATGCATCTGCTTAAATAAATACTAGTGGTAGTCAGAAGGCTTGAGACTACATCAGCTTTGCCACCACTGCATGGTCAAAAGGAAACTGATGTCAGGATGTGAAATGTCTAAGCAACAAGAGGTATTAACCCTGACTTACGTAACAAAACTTCTCAAAGTGCATTTTACTACAATGTTGAGATGAATTGAATATAAGCAGAACATGAACCAAAACATGAGGCAGATTCCTGGAAGCTGCAGATGTAAATAAGTAACCATTTATGTTTCCCTTGTCCATCTGCTTCTTCATAGGATGAAGATCCTATATGAATTATTGGGTTGAGCTGATTGATCCATTTTTGTATTCTAGTTTGGCACTTTGTGTTCAACCTCTACTGAGGCAGAAGTCCCAATAGAATTACTATTGATGTCATAATTAAAGTGTGCTACAGAATACACAAGACAATCTTTTATTTCTGGAGCTTGTCATGTATGCTTAATGAAAGACCCGTGATGAACGTCTTAAGGATCTCAGTTTGTGTTTGCAAAATAAATTTGCCCATCCTGTTTCCATATCCATATGGTACTTTCCCCTTCTTAGTCCCAGAAACAATCACTCACTAAGTATCAGACAATATTCACTGAGTAAAATGAAATGGAAATGTAATGAAAGGAAAGAAGTCCTTTCAGATGAAATACTGCACATCAGAGATGGGGATTATGAAAGCAGATGTTCAGACCTAGCCAACATGCAAACTTCCCAACCCCTGTTTTTAACTGTGGACATAAAAACCTTCACTTCAACGTGTGGTTTTACATTTGTGAAGAGTGGTAGAGATGAACCAAAGTGTAGAAGCTATGTTTGGGGACAAATTCCCATCTCTGAGTAAGTACGAGAAATGAACCTACAGTGTTAGGATGACAGTTTGCCATTTCATCTTAGTCTCAGTTTCCTGTTTTCAAAGGAAAGAGGCCTGACTGGACTTCTGCAAAGCAATTAATAAGCCCTCAAAAAGGAACAAGTATTAGCTAAATTGTACAAGAAAGGTGTGGTGAAGGGATTTTCAAGGTGGCCATAGCTGAGGGTGAGGAAAGGACAAGGAGGGACAGGAGAGTAACAGCACATTATGTTTGCAGGTGAACTAATGATTTAAAGGAGGGTACTCTGAGAAGTATTGGAGGATCACGATGGGGATCCAATTTAATGACCAAGTCTGGGCAATGGGTGTGCACCGATGTGCACAGAGCGGCAGGGTACCAGTGGGTCAGGGGAGAATCTGCAAGCTGGGGGAGACCGATGAGCTTAACAGCAAGATTAATTGGACAGGGGAACAGCTAATAGTGTGAAGTGTGAGGTCATGAATTGAGAAGGGCCTTGATATCTCAACGTGTGGCCCACAGCGCCTGTTTTCTAGCCTCCCTGTTATGCTGATAGCAAGCGATGACAGAAGCCTCCGAAGCTACTCCAGAGCTGTGGTCTGCCCTGAGCCATCTGCGCCACTGCCTGATCCATTGCCCGTTCTCGAGAGATCCCATCCCTTCACTTCTGTCCTTGCGCATTTGCTCCTTATGCGTCTTGCCCCTAACCTCACCTGGCTCACACTTTCCAGATGGCCCTCAAGAAACTGATGTCTCCATTTGCCCAGACTGCAATTTTTTAGCCCCAGTGGCAGCTGGGCATTGCGTTGGGAGCCAAGGAGGAAACAGCTCAGGGCATACCTTCAGGGTAGGGAGATGAAGGCTGAAAGAGCACATGCTCTTCCTCCCAAGCCTGTGTCCGCATGGCTGGGAGTCACACAGTCTAATGGGCCTGATGGGAAGCTCTGTCGAGCAGGAAATAGCAGGTAGGGAGGATGTTGGTACAGGAAGGAAAAAGCACCATATATCCACAAATGAGTCTAGGCTGGAAATTAAAACCTTTCTAAGCTTCAGAGAGGCGCAGGAGTAAAACACCATCGCAATAGCCGCCGTGGGAATAAAACCCAGTAATTAGAATTTAAGATGAAGCTTCATCAGTTTATGAATAGGATTAGTTTACATAATGGCAAAAGCAAAAATTAGGCTTCATGACTCTGGAAGTCCAATACCGTCCTGTGCAGCAGCCAATTTAGACTGCTAGGTCTTCAGAGCAACAATGGTACCTTCCTGCGCTCTTTCAAAGTGCCGACATAGTACATCCATAAAATCATAGAATTGTTTGGGTGGGAAGGGACCTTAAAGACCATCTCATTCCAACCCCCTGCCATGGGCAGGGACACCTCCCACTAGACCAGGTTGCTCAGGGCCCCATCCAGCCTGGCCTTGAACACTTCCAGGGATGGGGCATCCACAGCTACTCTGGGCAACCTGTGCCAGTGCCTCAACACTCTCATAGTGAAGATTTTCTTCCTAATGTTTAATCGAAATCTACCCTTGTTTAGTTTAAAACATTACCTCTTGTACTATCAAGGTAGGGCTTTTTACCATGACCAACATAGGGCTTTTATTTGTGCTTCTTTATTACTGTTGTTGTCTTTGGCATTATTATACTATTATTATTAATAGTAGTAATAAGAGTAATAATTAATAGAAATAGATTTGGAACGAGTTAAACAAAAAAAAACGGTTGTGAAGCTCAGAAAGGCTATGTGATTTTGGGGGGGGATATGCAGAATCCTATCTTGGAAGAGTCTGTGACATTGCTAGCACCTCATGGCAGACAGGCCTGTTTGCTGGAGCTGCCCCGGGGTGCAGCAGCAAGCCAGCAGCCTCGACAGGGCTGCTGCAGCAGCAAGAAGCTCTGCTCGTGGTTGTTTGGTGCCATCTACGGCCAGATACTGAAACTCGTTCACACATCCTAGGATCATCTGAGGGAGGCAAGCATGCAGATCTGTTTTAATGAGATCAGCAACTACACTGGCATACAATATATCTATAAATATATCTGTGGATAATCATCTATCGCTTCTCTGCTAGCTGTTGGACACCTAACGAGGTCCTAAAGGCTGCTAGTAGTTTCTGAATTTATGAAGTATTTTTCAGATTGGTTTTCATAGCCAAAGCACAGTATATTAATTTGGAGTATAGAATTAGGAAACTTTACTGAAGAGGAGAAAACATGGTGCTGAAAGGTGAACATACATCATTTGTTTTTCCACATGAATGAGACAGTAATTACAGACATCAGTTGCTGTGCCATTTCCACTTCTACCTGCCATGCATCCTCAAGGCCGGGCACTAGTCAGTGCCACAGCCAGAAATCATCCTGTTGTTTTGGAGGGATGCACTCTGCCCATGTAAAGCCGGCTCTCAGATCTCAGAACTACCGAGTGGCTAAGCAGAGGCGTTGGCAGCGTTGTTCATCCCTGGCCATACCGCAATGTGTCCATACTTCCACTTCTCG
The DNA here is from genome assembly GCA_013399475.1 of Chauna torquata. Lineage (NCBI taxonomy): Eukaryota > Metazoa > Chordata > Aves > Anseriformes > Anhimidae > Chauna > Chauna torquata. The sequence goes on along the minus strand of VXAL01017674.1, from coordinate 49,867 downwards.
GCAAGCCATCTCAGCGGTGCTGCCTGCTGAATCCATCCCAGCAGCAGCTCCTCCGCAGAAGGCAGCCAGCAGGGCCGGCAGGGGCATGCGCACAAATCCATCTCTGCCTGGAGACCCTCCCTGTCCTGGGGCAGAAGTCTGTGTCTCCTCTCGCCTCCCTTTCAGCTCAGTCCCACCATCCGATTCTGTGGACAGCTACGAGGCCTCCTGAAGTATTGCTGGAGAAACTTAGGGCACACCAGGCCCAGGACCAATTCTGGGTAAGCATAAAGAGCCTCTTGAAATGAGTGTCTCCTAGATGACGTGGGGAAGGATGCAAACACCTGCACTTAGGTGTCTGCACGTCTACGTCCACATGTGGGCCAAGCATCCAAACTCCCACCGCCACAGAGAGAGAGCAGGAGTGGGATGCAGCACCCACCTACAAGCACCTTGTGCCATCTGAAATGCCCTCTTGTATCAGATTCATCCTCACACGCAGCAGCAGGACCTGCAGGAGATCCAAACCCTTCTGCAGCAGGAGCTGGTGGCCCGGTAGGACATGCAAGAGGTGTTCTAAAGGCTCTAGGTGCCAGCACATGGGCAATGGTAGACTCTTAAACTCAAGTGTGCTGACTTGGAGCTAAAGCCCACTGACTGTATTGTTATCTTTTCAGAGCTACTGACAGCATGAGACCAGTTGGTGTGGTCTCTGTATAAAACAGACCTCAGAATTTCCTCCATTTACTAATAATATTGCACCAATAATTTCAACTGTCATAATTAGCGTCTGCAATGCCAGTTAGTCAGTTTAGGTTGTGGGTTTTAAGTTTAAAAGAAGAAGGATATTTTAAGTGGATATTTGAATAGCCAAGTGACTATAAAATTGCCTACAGATCCATAGCTCTAGTCCCAACCATCTTTTGTTTACTTACGTAGTGCATATCCTGACAACTTAAGGGAAATTTCTTATGCAATTCTTCAGTGATGAAGTTGTGCACGCATATAAGTCTCTGTGAGCCAGTGAAAGGGGGTGGGAGGTGCACTCCCATAATTTGACTAGGATCTGCTGTCTCACATTGATAAAAATGTTGCCGTAGACTATAAAAGAGCCAGAATTTTACTAATCAGGAGTTTGAAGGCTCAGAATTTGAAAGCCACTCACTATTTGTGACATTTACTTCACCAGTTTGCCACAAATTACTTTGTTGGGTTTTAGAAAATAATAATAATACCTAGAAAGAGATATTGCTACCAAGAATTCAAGAGTTATTGCTACCAAGAATTGCAGCATCTGTAGGAACCAAGTGTAATGGATCAGTGCTAATTATCCAAACCATTTAAGAGATACTTATAATGGAAAACAATATATGGAGCTTGGGAGTTAAAAAAAAAAAAAGTGTATCCTTGGCATACAAGATTTAAAAAATATATTAAACAGGAAATAAAGCCAACTGTGAATACACTAAAAGAGAGAGCAAGATCACTGAAAGAAAGGGTTTAGTGTGATTAAGCTGTCAAATGACAGAAATATTGTAGTACTGGGACTTTTTCTTCTCAAGGTGAGTAGATGAAACGTTACAGTAGTACTTATACAGTGTTGATGTTTTTTGTAACATCGAAAGTACAGGAAATAGGATTGAATATGGCACTGCCAAGAGTGTCTGAATTTTGTCAGTGATAGTAAAAGTATCCCCTATTATTTTAATAATCATAGCAATTTCTGAAGAGAACTTTGTTGAAGTATCCTCTTATTTTCCAATTTAAGCCGGAGGCAGAAGTAAGGCTAGACTGGACAGAACTCTCTGTCATTTTCCTCCATTTTCCTCCTGTCTGACAGAAAAAAATAAATAAATAAAGTGGGGAGAAAAAAGAGCAATGAACCTCAGAAGTGCATTTTTTTTTCCTGAGGTGACTGTTGGTATGGGGGAACTGGCATTGTCTTTGGCTTGGGCATGGTGTGTAAAAATGTTGAAGACGCATCTGGCTTTGGAAATTAAAGCTGATCAATAGATAATCAAAGAAATAATGTTTTGTGCAGTTACTTTTAGGGCAGTAAACATCACGGTCAACCTCATCAACTCACACCTTGAAACGATGAGCTTAGTCTTCTCCAGGTGGCAGGATCCTAACAGTTGGCACTGACATGTACATTTATTTCAACAGGATGGATTTTTTTGTTTGTTTGTTTGTTTTTGTTTCTGGATAAGGAGATGAAGAGACATTGAGACTAAGTGAATCCTTTAGATCATAAATCATGGCAGAAACCGTCTAAAAGAGCTTATAATTTGTCTCTTTTGAACAAGGGTGTCCAGGCTGGGATCTGTAGCCCCAGTGGAGACTCAGTGGATCGTACAATGGTGTAATACCCTCAGCACTTTCACAGTATTGCTTTTAATGCAGCCTATCCTTATGTTGGCCTTTTTCACACGAGAGAACCATAAGAGGAGGAAGGAGGGTTTTTCATACGGCTGGCTATCTTGTTTTCCTAAATTCTGTCTCTGCTCAGCTCCATTAGACAGACCCCTGCATAGGTCGCCCCTGAACAGAAGACAAACCTAGACGCTGCAGACCATCTCCTAAAGGCTTCTGTCTCCCTAGAAAGACCGACAGAGCCAAGCTCTGTGTTACAATCTGTGTTCCAGGACCAGGTTGTTACAAACTCAGTTTGGAATTTGAGGATTTTTTCTGAATAAGAGTGGCATGTGCCAGGGAGGGTCGAGTAATCTGGAGCCCACTCATTCATGAATTTTCTTCTCTCTATGCTCACAGGAGGAACTGGTATTTTCAAAGAGCTGAAACGTAAAATTAATTGTTATTTTTTGACTATTCTAACAGCTTTATTGTACTTATTTGCTATCAAAAATATTTGAAATATTTGATGTTAAAGTCCCCTTGGAAGATACTTTACTTCATAGACTTTCTGATCAATCGTACACTTTTTTTGCCTGTGGGTGCACATTCATTTCAGATATTTTATTGCATCATGTTTGTACCTTACCTGGACTGCTTGCGTTTCATGATCAGATGGCTCAAAATGCAAATCTAAATGAAAACAGGAAAATTAAAAGCATGCTTTCAGTAACAGTGATCTTATCAGAGGAGTTGCTGTACTTGACCTTTAAACCCAGAATGTTAGCTATTATAGCAAATGTTTGAACTCTTCTGAAACATGGAAGAGGTTAAATAACTGATCAGCCTTTTGTGTACAGGGTATACTACAGAGATAGAAAGGAAAGAAACATTTGCAGATTTGTACGTTTGAACAAATCTTTGTTAAAATAAACTAGCACATAGCCAGCAGCTTCACTCCTGGCAAGACATCTAAATGCAGCTTTACAAATAAGCCAGTTTCTGAAGTTGAAGCAGTAGACAACCCAGCTGAAGCAGAAGAATCTATCTTTTCACTTGGCTCATTGACAGAGATGCAGTCATCTCTGAAGCCTAGAATTATCCACTGCAGTTAGTCCTGCTTCCCTTCACTGAGAATGCAGATGACCTTCAATTTGCCCAATCTCTGACAACTTCGCTCTCCTTCAGTTACCAAAATTGCACCCGTTCCTTCAGCGAAATCTGGATCACTAGGATCTCCCCTTCATCTGCTGCTTTCCGAAGCCTGTGATGCAGCCCTGGTTCACGCTGTACCCAGGGTTACATCCCAGAAGTGGTCTATTATTAGAACTGACCACACAGATGTGCTTCAAAAGACTATGCAGCTGAAATGTAGAAAATATATTAAAAAGAAAAATGTTTTCAATTTACTTCATTGCTGCTTTCTGTTGGCAGCTTTACTCCACAGTATTGCACATCACTCTGCCTCCATTCATTTGAGCAGAGGTAATTAATACCTTTTTCATTATTAAAGCCTTGGCAACAGAAGATGAAATCCTGCCTTCATTGAAACCAATGGCAGAACTCCCCTGAACTTCAGTTCCTTGTGCATCAGGCCAAAAGGGATCATTAGATAGTCCTGTATATCACTGATATTGATGTTGTGTTGGCCTACTGCCTATCCTCCAGATGGCATCCAAGCTGTGAATCCAAAGGGACAGAAAATCCACCACTATCCTTGGTGGTGATATGTTCCCATGATCAGTTACCATCCCACTAAAAAAATCCCATCTTTTATCCTATTAAGCTTGCCCAGTTTGAAATTCCAGGTGCTGATCTTTTTATAGCTTTCCTTCCCACATTAAAGAGACTTATCCTACCTATCATATTTTTCTTCAGGAAGATGCTGATTCACTGTAATTAAATCTCTTTTAAATACTCCAATATCTTTAACTACCCCAAGTAACAACTACAATTTCTGGCCCTTTGCCAGAAATCATCTTGTTTCTGTGTCTTTTGCCTGTGATTTTTTTTTTTTTTTTTCATTCTCCCATATCATCTAAAAACACTTACAAAGGACTCTGGGTGATATTTAAATATCCATCTCACCAGCTCCACCTACAGCATTATCTTCCCACACTTGTTACAACCCCATCCAAACATCCCACGTGTGGTGCTGGGTTCTCATGCTTAGTTGCTTGTCCGCTGTGGCTCTTTCTTTCTCTCCTGAACACACCTGCCTTGTTTGGACAGAGTTTGAATACTTTATTCTCAGTTGTGTAAGATTGTTTCTGGCTGTATTAAAATGCACTTCGGTGCAGTTAACCAAATGTTTCAGTTCACTGTGTGACAGCCCAGTCCTCATCATTATCTACCATATGGCCAGTCTTTGTCCTTTGCAGACCAGGGGTGGCACAGATTTGTTGCCGATGACAGGGAGTATTGCATATCCTGTTGCCATGCATCCCATGTAGAACCCCGTTAGAAATACTCCCATTTGATAGCAATCCCTGAGGACAACAGTTCTGAAATGCTCCATTTAGGTTGTTCTCAATCCTGTTTAAATATTCTTTGTTGGTATTTTGTGCTGCTTAACCATACTCAGAAAGCCAGCCAAATGCCCTTACAAAAGTCAGCCAGCTAAACGTCCTTACAAAGGTGGCAATCACATAGCTACATTTATCAACTAGTTATAGTTCCACAGAAAAAGGGGATATACGGGCCACACTCCTGTATCCAAAGCTCCTATGAGGCTGATGAAGATAAGGCTAGAGAAGGTAATGGAAAAGGTAAAGAATTTGCCAGAAGCAGGATGTTAAATACATAAAACTACAGTGATATGTTGTTTTGACTCAGAGTCATCCCAATCAAAGGCAAGCTGTATGCATTTGCTCAGCTTTCTGGATAAATACAACTCTGAAACCAGGAAGTGATGCTGGACATTAGCCATCAGAGCCTTGATATCTGATTGTCATGGTCATGTTAAGGAGAAATAGTGATATTAATAAAGATACCTAGTACAGCAGGAAAATAATTTATAAAGACTTATCTCCTAATAAAGTCATACCATAATTTGTATCTCATAACATCACTTTGTGTTTCACACACTTTTGTACCACATTCCACCTGAGGATCTGATGCCCTACCAAGCTTAATGAGTCGAGCTCCACAAAAGCGCCCTGAAGCAGACTTTGTACTAGTTCCAAACTTGAGATGATGAAAAGGAATGACAGAAAGGATAGGGAGTGCCCAAGGTCACTAAGAAAGTCTATGGCAGAACTGATTCTGGAACTAAATTTCCTATTTCCTTGCCTTGGGCTTTCACCAGAAGATCATTCCTCTCCAGAGCATAACTTTGGGGAAAAAAAAAAAAAGATCAAACATTTTATGAAGAAATAATTTCAGTATTGTGCATGGAGATGCCCCCAATGTCACAGTGCATTAACATACTGGAGATGGCTTGGGCGTCATTCAGTAGAAGAGTTTGTGAAGTCAGGCTCTCAATAGTTGGGTTATGCTAGAATGAAGGTTTATGCGTATTATGATATTTTTATGAAGACCATTCTTTCTGCGTGCTGAACAACTGGAAATAACTGTGGAAAAAATCATATGTAGTCATGCACTTAAAGAGTGTTTCAGTGTCACGTAGCCAGTCAAGCTATTGTCAGTGCAACTCCTGCTTCACTCCAGAAGTTACAAAATGTGCAGTGAATGAGGCAGGGGACCACTGGTAATTGAATGGTGCCCTGGAGACACTGAGTCTATTCCTGCCTCTGTCATTTTTCATTTTCTTGTGGTCCAACAGGAGACATCTGGGTCTAAATTAGAAAAGGACTGAACATTCACAGCTGCACTTAAAATTACTAGCTGCAATATGAACATGTGAAAAAAATATCAGGCTCTAGGCTTCTAAAATTGGGCACCCGTATTTAGGCAATACTTGATAATTCTGGGTTTAACATATGTTCTTCAGGTCTCCCTGTCTCAGGTCCCCATGCATAAAATTGAGGGAATAGTAACCTCAAAAAAAGAGCTGAAGGGATACACTAATTGATGTTCATAAACAGTGATAATATTGCAAGGAGATCATCATTGTAAATCTCATGAAGAGATTAATAACTCAACAGAGGATTTGAATAATTGTGCTAATAATGTGTAAGTAAGGCTTGAGCCTACCGAACATGGAATATTTGATCAGCTTGCTGCTGAGTGATGACTGCCCATCCTCCAGACAAAATGAGGCAGGACAAGAAGATTTTGTCCACTTTTGCAGTGGACAAAAGATGCAACTGTGTCATTAGGTATGGCATCACTCACTGCGCTCACAGGTGGGCTGCTTGCATGTTGCTCTCCTCATTCTGGCACCCCCTAACTTTTAAGAGGTTGAATAGCTCTTTAAAAGCGTTAACATTCTTTCACTACTGACCTCTGCATACTAAGTCCTATGTACACTATTTTTTTAGCTGACCTGTACACCCAGTGGCAAATAGCAGTTCCCATGAACTCGTAATTTATATGAAAAAAAAAAAGAGTGAATTATGAATATGGGAGGTAAGGCAGACTGTTGCTGTGAACAGACTGAAACATCAGGTATAGATGATAATCAATAGTGCCCCTTTGGTTTAAATACGTACTGTTTGTGCGGCCTTCCTCTTCTCAGGCTCATTTACTATGAAAAATCACCCAGCGACATGCCACCAGCAGGGCTGGGCTGGCGGAGATGCCCAGAGGTGGCGAGCGCGGGGGCACACACCACTGCCGCACTGCCCAGCAGAGGTCCTCTGTGGGGCTCTGCCACCATTTCCTTCAGTTTGACTCTCCCACAGGCCCTCCCCATCACCAGGGGGAATTCCCCAGTAGTTTAGGGACGCAGAAACCTTATCCCACTGGCAGAGATGACAGCAGCTGGCATTCCAAAATGGGAACTGTTTTACTATCAGCCATTACTTACGGCATCGCCCTCAAGCTGGTGCTGGGAAACCAGGCAGAGCAGAGCCGTGGCCACAACAGACTGCAGAGTAATATTTCGAAACGATGATGTGGCTCAAAGGAGTGTCACATTTCCATATGATCTTCTCTCTGTATGATAAAATAAAACAAGCTCCAGTCTGCCACCAGCTTGCTCTCTTAAATTGCTTCCAGGTATCCACAGCCTCCCTTACATCTTGGGGCCAGATTTTGCAGACTGATTTCCACATCCCTAGGAAATTGTTCCAGTACTTCTGTTGATTTTACTGACAAGAACAGAACTTTTTGCTTTAAAAAATCAGATTTTTTATCCCCATTAAAAATTATGTGGTGACAAAAATTAGAACACTGCTATCTATTCCAACACCAAAACAGACATATAATATAGCTTAATTACAATGCCAGCTTGTAGTGAAATAACCTATCTTATATTATTTCTGGTCTAACTCCATACAACAGATTTTAATTTTTTTGTGGTTGTTTCTTTTACAGTATGTGTTTGAAATTGGAGAGGAAGGACTTTTTTTTCTAGCTTCAACTTTGAAGAGAACTTTGAAGACAGCCAGCCAATACAGAAGGTGTATTTGGAAACTTTCCCTTTGTTCAATTAAGATAGCTGGGAGCCATCCAGATTCAATGCAATGCTTTCTTTAACCAGCTCTCCTCAAATTTATTCTTTTTTTTTTTTTTTAGCCTAGCTTCAAGTAAAACTGATGAGAATATTAAGCTCTGAAAAAAAAAAAACATTTTGATGAAGGTCTGACTGCCTCTCTCAAACAGCAAGAGAGCCAAGGTTAAAACTGTCACTATTAGAAGACCTCTATAATGTTAAAGAGGCACAATGAGAGCAAGCTAAAAATGGTATTTCAGTATTAACTACATTTTTTTGAGTCTGTTTGCAGATTTGTTACAGAACCAACTCCTACTTATGTTAGGTGACTAATCTCATTGCAATGTAATAACTTGCATAAGTAAGGCAAATAGGACTTAGCCTTTACTGATTGTTAGCCTGCTGAATTAAATTATGGTTTATTTTAATAACTTTAAATATATATACCCTTATCTCAACAACTGCACTGATTTATATTTTCAACATTTGGTCCTACCAATGAGAGGATGGGTTGGATTTTAGACGAAAAAGTCAGTAAGAACAACTATGTAAATCATGTTAAACAAGCATTGCTCAGCATGCTCTGAGCACTGCCATCGTAAGTAAGCCAGAAAAAAAGCATATAAAATCAATGTCATATTTAACTCTTGGTCTTACAGATTTTTAATTAAAAAAAAAAAAAGATTAGCATCTCCCATGTGAGCACAAATTGAGCTGAATTCAGGGTTTGCAGCGGTGAATTGTTCCATAATAGTTTTTTGATAATAGAATTAGTATAAAGTCTAAGTGTGACTTCAAAACCTGCAGCAAGAATGCTGGCTAGCTGGCGATCAAATATCAGTTTATTTTCTTACAGAAACATGACACAGTAATCTGGAATGAAATACGTACTCAATCAGTCATCTGTCAGTAGGCAAAAAAAACCAGATTTGTCAGAGGGTAGAATGATATTTATCAAACTTTACTTCCCAGAAGTGAAAGCACTGCTTTTATAAATTAAAGGAAATAAATAAAAAAAAAGTATCTATATCAGTCAACAATCAAATGCATCTTGAAGTCATAGAGGTACTGAATTGTAGAGAGAAACATTAAATGAAAAGAAGACTGTCTTCAGTTCTAAAAGATTATGCTTTAGTTATTTGTTGGAAGAATATCTAAGCAGTGTATGTTGTGATGATCTATTTCTTCCACTTTTATGCAAGTTCAAAAACTAGGAAAAGGAAATCTAAGGACATTCAGGGTATTCTGCTAGGTTCAAATTCTAAAACTTATATTCACACCAAAGAATAACTTGTTCCCTTCATAGTCTCATAGTCAGCGGGTCTCCTTCCACAATGAGGGACTTCACTGGAGATACACACTGCTACCTGCATCTTCCTTGGTGCTTACATATAAGTGAATTAAATTCTGTTATCCTTCAAAGAGTGATTTTTTTTTCCCCAAGTTTGTATGAGCTCAGTAAAAGCACTGCAGTCTACTGTGCAGGCACGTCTTCCTATACTTCCCATGTACCTCCTATATATCCCCATGTGCTGCGGTGCCTAGATTGGCACAAACCAGCACAGCAGCCCTCAGTGGGGATTTTGTGCATGTGCGCTCACATGCACACACACAGTCTGTCTCTGAATTTTTTTCTGTTAGCTAAAAGGCACCAGGGCTGCCACTGGATCTAAGTGTCACTGAACTGGGACAGCAGCACAGAACTTCTTTTTTAAATTTCACAGACAGGTTCTTCTCCTAGGATAAAATAACTCTTAATAGCATTCTGCTGATTTACACTGGATGAAGACCCTCCTGTCGCATTTCTAGTGAAATATGTAACACTGAAGTCCACTTCCTGAGGGAATGGGATGGTATTATCAAGGTAAAATTCTTTTGCCAGTCCAGCATAGCTGCATGGACAAGGTGGGGTGGGATGCCTGAGCAGTGAAAGAGGGGAGTCCCTGAAGCAGGTATGTAGACAACCGACTAAATCACAGCAGTTCTCTGCTCTGCTCTTACTGGGTCATGTAAGTAGCAGGAGATAAAAGGACGTGGCACAAATAGGTCAGAAACCTTCCTGATGGTCTATTCCAGGGAAGCAGCCACTACTGCAGCCTGCTGCAGGAACAGATGTCCTGTTCCTCCTCCATCTGCCTCTGCAAAACAGAGGGAATTTCCTTCCACTTCTCTTTCCCCACATCTCTCTCAAGCTTCCAAGGATAAATATTAAAGCCCATTTACTCAAGATTTGTGGGGAGCTTTAATTCCTCCCCTACACCTAAAATCTCTTTTCCTTTTAAAAGGGGACTGCAAAGAGGTTGGTCTGAAGTATTTTCAGCAGCTCAGCAGTCGTCATGTTCTGTGACCTCTGACACAGCCTGAAACCTTTATTACTGCTGAATAGCAAGTGCTCATCCTGCACTTCAGCAGCCTCCAGAATTGTGAGCTATAAGGAACTGATTACACTCTTGAAATCCCTGGTGGAAGCACACATTTAAAGTGTTCCCGTATGTTATGATTTTTGCAGAGCTAATACTTGCCGAGGGCCCCAAAAGCTCTCCTGCGCAGAGCTGCACGGTTCCTATCCCATCATCTCTGCTGTGCATCATTCATTCAGGGATAACAGCAGTGTTAACAGGGAAGTAAAGGCCACAGGGTTTTAATTACCTCGTGAAACCGGGACTAAGAGTCATCTTAGGTCACTTCAGATGTCCACACCATGGATATATTTGGGTGTGAGCTGGTTACCCAGCTTCCTTTATTGTGAAGGGAGGGAAATGAGAAGGATTCATCTGATCTTTATGAAGACATCTATTTTATGATAAGATGGATTGTACCCCAGAAGTGCCACTTCATGGCTAAAAAGCAGATAAATAGCTCAGATGGATGTCCAAGTGTCAACAAATGAATGACATTTATAGAGCTGTAAATTTTGAAGCAGTTAATAGCATATAGAAACAGCCACAGATAAGGACATCACCCTTTTGATGACTGGAGAGTAATGTTTCTGCAATGTTCTTATGTTCCCCCAGTTACAAGTGTCTTGCTTCTTTTCATTTTTTACCCATTTTTCCCAGTGATTATTTTTCCAAGAAAATGTCACTTTCTTTACTTTTTTTCAAGACATATTACAGGTTAGGTACTGTAAAAAGCAATATGAGACTCTTCCTTGTTTAGGTAACCTCCTTTCAAGAAACTATCCTCAAAGCATCCTCAACTAATTTCAAGCTGAGTATGACTCAACTTATCTTTTTTAGATCACTAAATGTTAAGTAGCTGGTTTTTTATTTGTCCCTTGAGCACTTGAAGCAGGTTCAGTGCAAGTTTTTATTGTTGTTTTATGAACACCCTGTTTGATTTTCTCTTTTCATAATATAGTATTGTCCTTTTGGGAGAATAGTAATATAATGACCCAAACCACTTGAAAATAATGTCTAATTCTTTATTTGCTATGGTTGTTACATGGAGAAGAAATGCTTAGCTACCCTTGCTTAAAAAAAAAAAAAAACAAAGTTGCATATTTACTTGAAATGTCACCTGCTCTCTCAGATATTTAATTTTCCCCTAAAACACCAAAAGAAGTTCCTTGATGCTGTGAATTAAACATGAGCCAGTATTAAGTTTATGAACAAAAAGTGCTTAGCAACGGTAAGGAATCCACCTCATCCAATTGCCTCAAACCAGCAAACATTAGTGCAAAACTTAAAGATGGCACAGGGAGTTTCAGAGAGAATTCTTACCTTTTTTCCTAGTTTTATGTGTCAGGTTTGATAGCAAAGGTTGCAATTAATCCTGACTTCCAGACCGGTGAAGAGAGAAAGTTCTGAAAGTTTTGCTAAACCTCTGCAGCAATGTGAATGACATAACTGTAATAAAAACATTTTTGTATCTGGGTTCTTTGGATTCCTGCATTTGTATGGGATTTGGCATCACAAAGAGAATGTGCTTGATTCTCACGAAGATTTCTGTCTTCCTTAACCCCATCCTGTCTCAGAAGAATCAAGTCATGCTTATAGAGCTTCATGCCAGGTCTTACACTTCTTGTCATTCAGACCTTTGATTGTAAATGAAGTCTGTAGGACCAAGGGTCTTGCTTTAAACCTGCATTGAATACACACAGAAAATCAGTGAAATTTATTCATTTTGTTTATTTCCTATAGTTTTTTATACCCTCTTCTTACTTTCCATGCTCTCATAAAGCATCTCTATGAAAACTTTCTGCAGGAATACTGGGTCAAAACATGGCTAAACCGTAAAACAAGGCAATCAGACATTATCCCTTGCAGGTATCTACTGCAGAGAATTGTAAGTGCACTAGGGATGCACAGACGACGCTTTCTGTTTCTGATATATTTGGATAAATAGCCATTACCTCATGATCTTTTGCTGCCAGTGCATAATAGAAAAGTAAGCTTGAAGAGTTCTGGTTCTGTTTTTCACAGTTTGTGAGCCAGTGATACAGGAGCAAACTTCTTTTTCTTTCTTCAGAGTATTTTTTGAGGCAGTTTAATAACATTTCAAGCATGTCTGAGTGCGGTGAAGAACCAATACACTAAAAATCCGAGCAAACAAGGACATCCCTACGTTGTCTCGTATCATCATTGAAACAGTTTAAATGCTGTGGTAGTCTCTAACAGTTTGAAATAACTCTACAAACTGTTCTGGCATTTTAAATAAAGGCTTACCACATAATTTAGGCCTAGCTTCATAAATACAGCTGAGCTATGGTCTATTTGATGCATCACAATGACCACTAAATTATCTTTGGTGCCTGATATATATTAGAAAAACCAAGATGAGGGGCTGCAGTGTCCCCATTACTGCCATCCATGGTTGACATCAGCCATCGGTCCTGCCCAAGGGCTGGCAAGAGACAGTGTGCCATCCCTGTATTGCTTTTATGCCAATAGAAATACTTGTGGGACGATCTTGGTATGTTTCCAGATCCTTTATGTGACAGGAGAGGCATGAAAGGGGAGCAGCACACCGGAAATTCAGCCCCACTGTTCTGCTTAGTTCCTTCTTTGCCAACTCAGATTGTAAGCAGCTACTTTTAATCTTCAAAAATGGGTGTTGTAAATTAATAATGATGTTGACAAGATGAAACCTAAATGAGCTATTCCACTTCATTACATCTATTCCAAAGTCATTATTGGAGATCAGAATGACTAGCAAGCATTCTGGATATCAAAATTTCATGATGGATGCTGTGAACTCTCCCATGTCAGTCCTGAGAGAGAAAGAACAGTTTATCCCTATCAAAAAATTAATTTATTTAAGGATGATACTACTAGCAATGTACAAAAAATGCATACGTTCCAGGTTTAAGGGAATGGTGTACTATTCCTTACTGTCAAGCATTATTTTTTTCCTAGTAGAAAAGAAAGCCCAGGAGACTAAGTTAATCAGGCTTGGTCACCTTATCATTAGTGACACTATTAAGACCACCATTAATCAAGAGTATTTAAGTACATTTTTACTGCAGAGGTAGAGTGTTGGTCTCCTTTCCTAATGGGAACAAGCTCAACAGACTTACTCCAGATATGTTCCTTTAGTTTACAGCAAACAAGCAGCTAGTATATACCATATACACCTGTCAACACGTTCTGTTTTCTTTCCCTTCGTGTGCTGCACTCCACAAACTCAAAAAAAAAAAAAAAATCAGAGATGCCCTTTACTAACCATGTTGAGGCATAGAATAATACTTTCACTGGGAAACAGTAAGTGCACCTATTATGTTCTGTCTTTTTGATGAGTATTTATCAGATAGTTTTATAATCCCAATGAAATTCAGTGTAACTAAAAAGCAATGTCTAATCCTGCATGTTACACAGAAAAGGCTGTTTTTTCCTATGAATACTTATTAAAGAGACATAAATGCATACCATTAATTATTTAAAGGACAGATAAATATAAGTTTGTTAGTATTACGCAGCAGATTAAACTCCCTCTACAGCAGTCCCACTCAAATTCATCCAGATGAAACACCCACAAATACTGAGTGTTCTGCACTGATCTGCCAGGTTTGACACTGTAAAGTCAAAAACGACGCAAAAGGATAAACTTCCACATTCTTCACTGTTAAGTATAGCAGTAAGACTTATTAATTGCTATTTACACAGCTGAAAGCCACACATATGTGTCCTTGTGGTTATTAATACTGTCTGCACACCAAAATATAAATGGAATATAATATTATGTACATGGTTTCTCTATGACATCCTTGCTACATCTTTTTACTTTTTTTTTTCACTGATCTACATTTTTCTGCCCATTTTTAAACTAACTTCCTAGAGATTTGCTATCAGAATTGTTTCACACTGAATAGAGATAGCCCTTTATTGGTTTTGCTCCTTGGGTCTCTAGCATCACAAACAGCTTATTACATGAGGTCTCTAACAGTGCCAGCAATGTGGTAAGCACTTCCTCGACACAAAGAGAAGGCAGTCCCTGGGGCTAATAATACTTACCTTCCACACAGTGCAGTCAGGAGGTTAAATTAGCATTTATGAAGTACTTGGAGTTCTTTGAATGGAGGACTCCATGGAAATGAAGGAGAAAGTAAAGTATATTGTGAAGCAAAAATGCAACAATCAATACTATTCAATAATGGCCATAATTTTTCTATTAGCAACACATGGAAATGAGATGTGCTAGATCTGGATCAGTTATTATTTTAGACTGAAGTCTTCCATATAGGCATTTAATTTTGTACCCAGGGATACAAATAATTGGCCAGTAAACATGGTCATTTAGGCAATCCCTGTCCACATCTTGGTTTTGGTCTGTGTTTGCTTCTAGAGGCTGTTTCTGTCTTTCAGGCATACGTATTTGTAATAACCTTCAGCCTCCTCCTCTTGTAGGCTCTACTGTGATTTCTTTTACATGGCCTCACTCTGGGAGTATCAGATTATCAAGCTACTTCCCTTCTCACAGTTCCTCCTAGAGATCATTTTTGCCATTCTGCTTGTCAGAAGCAGTGTTTATTGTTCATAGCATCATAGAGTCACAGAATCACAGAATCACAGAATATCCTGAGTTGGAAGGGACCCACAAGGATCATCGAGTCCAAATCCTGGCTCCACACAGGACCACCCAAAAATCAGACCACATCTCTGAGAGCATTGTCCAAACGCTTCTTGAACTCCAGCAGGCTCGGTGCTGTGACTGCTGCCCTGGGGAGCCTGTTCCAGTGCCCGACCACCTTCTCAGTGAAGAACCTTTTCCTAACACCCAGCCTGAACCTCCCCTGTCACAGCTCCATGCTGTTCCCTCGGGTCCTGTCGCTGTCACCAGAGAGCAGAGATCAGCGCCTGCCCCTCCGCTCCCCTCGTGAGGAAGCTGCAGGCCGCCATGAGGCCTCCCCTCAGCCTCCTCTGGGCTGAACAACCCAAGTGACCTCAGCCACTCCTCATACGTCTTGCCCTCCAGACCCCTCACCACCTTCG
>VXAL01017674.1:3943-23458 GCA_013399475.1 Chauna torquata | reverse complement strand
ATGTCGGGTCAGACGCTGACAGATCGCATCGCAGCTGCTCAGTACAGCGTTACAGGATCGGCTGTAGCCAGAGCCGTCTGCAAAGCCACCACGCATGAAGTGATGGGGCCCAAGAAAAAGCACCTGGACTGTAAGCATCCCTTTTTGTACCCGCAGCAAGGAACGGGGGCTAAGGAGGCTGCCTGCGGCACTCTTTAATGTGGCTTTGAGCGTTCTGGCTGCTGTGCTTGCTGTAATCCAGCTCGCAAATCGAAAGGGTTGTGAGAAATCTCCAGGAGAGGATGAGTTGTTGTTGCATTTCTTCTCATATTGCATAATACCGTTCTTTCAGCCATTTTTTTCTCTTGACCTCTTGCCTTTTATCCAGGAAGGCTGCGCAAGCATGCCTTACAGAGCAGAGCCCCTGACACAGGGGAGGAGATTGGACACATGGCAAAATGGGCACGTGCTTGTCACTACCTCCCTCAGTCATGATGAAGCCAGGCAGAGACAGAAATGCTATGCCGGGAGCTGGCCAAGCACTGACAGGAGTGCGGCCATCTCCACAGCAGACTTCTGAAGAGGTTTAGATGACAGCATGTTTAAATGGTCAGCTAGTTGGATAGCACTACAGTGTAGATCAGAACAGCCTTTGGAGAGTTTAAGGGCTGATGTTGAGGTCCCAAATATCCAAGAGCAACCTCATGATCTGTCTGATGGTCTGCCTGATGGTTTCCATCATCTTTTATTGAAGATAGCTGGTGGCTTTGTCTCGGAGATCTATAATCTATTCCAGACTTGCATTAACTAGTTAATGCATGAAACAAGGTTGAAGTCAAAATGTTTCTTAAAAAGCAATGAGCTATTAATGCTTTGTCTTGACAATTCTCTTTCTTTTCAACCTACTCAACTGTCAGAGCCTTCTTGGAGACACCAAGGAGTTAGGGTGGTGAGAGTATTTAATTGTACGATATTAATTGCCTTTGTTTACCAGTAGAAACTCTGTCCTACTTCAGACTCAATATATAAACAGCAGGTTTTAATGTTGCCTGAAATTAAGTGATTTTTTTCCCCAGTTTTTTTGGAAATGCTGGGAACACATGGTAAGAAACACTTTCAAGCAAAGATAAGCAGGGTTTTATACCAAGAAGTCTCTTGGCTGCTGTCCATTACTAAGTAATGCTGGTGCAGGTGCATGTAAATACAATTCTGATGATGCTGTATTTCTTCAAAGGAGGTAGTATTACTTCTGGAAAATAATTCCAGATTTTGGTGCTAATGACTTCGTAGCTAACCCCTTAAGTGGCATACAGCATGTCAGCTTTCGGGCATATCTAAATACTCTGGTATGTATGGCAAAGAGATGCTGATGTAAGCAGGATTGACTGAAGACTGAGTTAAGTGTAAACTGTTGTTAAAATAGATCAGCGGTCTTAATATCATGTAGTCTCTCTTGTTTTCTTGTATATTAAAAAAAAATCTTTTAACTAGTGTTAGATAAGGCACTGAATATATACTTCTTGGTTATTGATATCTCCTATGTTGATGTTAGGTAGCTGTCGACACTTCTCAATCTGTAGGCTGTGTATGGACAGTCCTACTGTATCTGTTACTAAAAGCTTTAGCTTTTATATATATATGTGTGTGTGTGTGTATATACGTAAAGAGCTTAGCTCTTGTAATTAAAACCATGCCGTGTCTATGTAATATTAATATATGTATGTATTTTACACACACACACACACACAAAAGTACTATCTGGAATAGACAGGATTAAAGTGAGGTAGAAATAATTTACCAGTGCTATACTAAAGTCTGGAAAGGGATTGTGTTTGAATATTAGTGCTAATATTACTACTTCATAAAATGAGACTGAGGGAGACCGAAGCCTGAAGCATTCTATGCAATTTCATAGCCACCTACATGTATGACACACAGGAGGAAGAGAAGGGATTGTTTTCTGGGAAGATACATCCTTGTTCATGTTGTCTTCTGTTTTCCAAGCTGTATGTAATAGTTGAGCATTTAACTCTCTGGTATCATTAAAGACAAAATCTAGTCAGTGGGAGATTCGCACCTTCAAAATTGTGGACTATAAATGAAAAATCAAGTTCATTTTTTAGAAGAGAAAATATTCTCAGGCTCTTAGACCTGAGGCATCTCCTCAGAACTATGAATTGTTAATCAGTTCCTTGAACTCTGACGCATATCTAGTGAACGAGTGTTAAAATGGGCCTTACATTGTAATGAGAGTGTAAATTAAAAGTTCATCCTCTGAAAGAGCAATACCCGAGTGCATGCAGGAAGTACAGCTAGATGGAGGTCGAGCTCTGAGTCACGTGGCTGACTGCGTTTCCAGTTGGATAAGTAGCATATGAAGAAGTGGAGAAGGGAATGCAAGGTAGAACTTGCCAATGCCTAAGTTTTGAGTTGAGGTACAAAAGATTTTGGCGATTAGTACTTTAGGTACTAGAGAAGATAGCACGAGGTGACTGGAGCGATGCTTTATGAAAAGCTACAATTCTACTATCAGCATGGTGGTTCTGCGTCCTTAGGGATCTCTGTAACTTTATTCGGTGTCTTAGGTTGTATGACATGACGCCTGGCTGCTATCTTCCAGTGTCCTGCGTAGCAGCTGGGCTTCATAAATTAAATGGAAAGATCAACTATTTAACATGAGTTAGATAGTCCTGTGAGTATGGGACACAGTGATACCTGTCCTCATGTTTTCTACAGAAGATATTAGTTCCGGAGGTTTATAGAAAGATGACAGGTGACAAGGTGTGTGGGTTTTGTTGTTGCTTGTTGTTTGTGTTGTTGTTGTTTGTTTTGTTTTGAGTGCTACTTAAATAGAGGGAACTTGCTCTAAGGAGTAGACAGAATGATTTGAGCATGAGTGTGTGTGTATGAGGAAGGGAGAAAAGGATAGAATAAAGTGTCCTCTATGAACAAAAGCTGAGCTGATGAGTGTTTACCTCTGTGTGGCTTTCTATACTTGCACAGCTTACAAGTCCAGGCTTTAATATGGATGCTGCCTAGTGGCTGTCCTTTGGCATGGACCCTGGGTGCTGCACAGGCTTGTTATGTAAAGGAGAAGTACTAAAGTATGATTAGGTTGCTAATATTCATTAGTAAGATTTACAACTTTCTTGAATTCCAGCTGTCGTACTAGTGAATTTTCAGCAACTGCTGGAAGTAGTGCCAGGTAGCATTAAATAAATTCCCAAGTCTGTCCAGGGAGAAAAGGAGTGTAAATCTAGGATGCTGTGATGGTTTGGGGCATGGTGCTGTGGTTAGCACATCAGAGCTCTGATCCTTTTGGACTTACCAAACTGTTATTGCCCCTGCTGCAGTTTGTTCATTCCAGCGGAGGTCTTAAAGTTAGCACAATGACATTGATTCATCTCCCTCAGCTAATCATGTTGTTTTAAATAAATTACAATTAGATACAGCAAGTGAGGAAAGCGTTTACATGGTGAAATGGGGATTGGCAACTTGATTTTTTTGGAAGCAGTGGAAAGGGCCGTTGTGGAATGGGTGGATGAGATATATACAGGGTATGTTAAGGATATATGAGTGGTGGTAATTCAACTGTGAGAGCAATCCTAGCGCCCAGCACAGAAATTTCCTTCCCAAAATTGCTCCAAAAAATGTGTTAATGCTTCACTGAGTATGTGGGGCAAGCAAAAGCCAGCTTCCAACCTTGAATGGTGGTGGCTGTGATGGTATCAACAGGGAGAAGCTTTCAGAGAAAGGACGTAGCTTGACTTTCAAATGTTAAAACACATGATAGATCAGAAAAAATAAGTAGATCTGAACAGAGCTCCTTTTGTAAAGGATTTAGCTCAGAAACAGACCAGCAATTTTTCTTTTAGGGAAGTGAAGTGGAAACCAGTGAGGCTGTTGCATCTGTGGTTGCTTGTAACAAGTTCCTGTTTCTGAAAAGGATCAAAATGGCTGGGATTTTCCTTGACTTATTTTGTCAAGTGAATTGTTTTGCAGCAGGAGGAAGTTCTGGAGTGCGTAGTCTAAAAAGACCATGTAATGCCTCTCTTACTTCCTCAAAACAATTCTTGTAAGGTAGAAGGCCCTTCCAGAGGCCTGATCAAAAGCTGGGAGATTTTCACGAAATGTGGAAACAAAGTGGTTGAAAGTCAGGACTGAATTTTCAGTGGCTGTGGAGATGACCTGTGTGTATATTGCAGGAGTAGTAATGTGTTTCCATCGCAAGTCTGATTTGGCATATTTGTATGTGGCTGACAAAGGCTCTAAAAAGAGATTTATAGTTTAATTTGCATTGGTAACTGAAATGCAGGGCTGGTGTCAGTGTTTTGCTGATACAGATACTTGTCCCTGCAGTGTTTTTGCTTTTATCCTGCAGACTGTGTGGATGACCTAATGAATTTGAATTACTGTGGTGTTAAAACAGAAATGATGATTGTCCAAAAGCAATGGGTTAAACTTGCTTTCTAGGCTCAGTAACGATAAAGGTACTAGATTCCACAAGTTAGTCTCAGAAACCTGTCTCGTTACTGTGCGTAATTACAAAATTACATATTTCTGGCTGCCTGGCTTTTGGGAAAGGTGGAGGCCAGCAGAGCTGTCTTCACACACCGAGCGTTGATGCCTGTTAACGTTAACTCGAGTGTGTATTATAGAAATTGCTTGCTATTCAGGTGATTTGGAGAGCGTTCCAGGTCTTTTGGCACTTGTGGCCCTTTTCTAAAGGGAGTAGCGCAGACATTCGAGTACTGCATTGCTCTGCAGTCCAGGTGACGCTTTTTCTTGATGGCTGTGGAATTAGCTTTAAAAGAAAATTGCCAAGAACTGAGTCTCTGTACAAACTGGGTTTGATCCTTCACACTTTGCTAATGAAACTACTACAGTACAGTGAAACATAAATAATAATAATAATTTGTCACAGTTTCCATATATGAGAGGACTGGCTTTGAAAAGTTGTCATTGAAGATCAGTTGTAGTACAGTGTCCTTGCTTTTGTTGTCACAGCTGGGGTACATTCTGAATCGTGATTTCCTTCTTGTCACCCTAATGTGTCTCTCTTTTTTTGCACTGGAAAAGAAAAGTTCCAAGCAAGCAATTCTTTACTTTAGTAATCCATTCAGTAATGGATAATGGATTAACACTTTTTTTTCTGGAAGGAGTTGTCGTCACTCTCCGTGTTGTATCGTGCTCTGTTTCTGTGGACTTTTCTCATGTCCTTACTCAAAACAATATTGAAGACTTGCTTCATTTGGAGATGGGTAGATCTCCAAGTAGGAATACAAATATCTGTCATGAGTAAGGGGAGCTAATGAGAAGGCTTTTTAGATTAGCTGATCTTGAATATTTCTATGACATTAGCCCTCAGCTTCCATCCTTGCCCCCATTTAAATACTGTTTTTAAGGCATGTGTACCAACAGAAGGTTGCCCTTTTACTTAAGCTAAGACTTGGCCAAGTAATAATTTTTAGAACTATGTTTGAAGCTGGGTAGAAGTTTGAATTCATGCTAGGATTCAGAGGCTGAAACTTGGGCAAGATCACTTGATCTTGTGCATCTGAACTGTTCTGTCTTCTTATGGTACAATGCCTAAGGAGAGGGAGGACAGGAAACAGAAGAGTGGGTAAATAGTGGAATATTAAACTTTTTTATTGAAACAGTGTAGCTTGATAAATCTAGATTAATAAATCCTACCCTCCCTCCCCTTGGCTTTTCCTCAGCTGAAGACATTCTTAGTCTGTTTTCAATAGTCATCAAGATCCTTCTGTTAAACATGCTTTGCTAAGGTCATGAATGACCAATCTGGAGACAAGTAAGGCCTTTCTGCTGTAAAGACTTCTGTTAGCAGACCTTGATAATGGAGTAACCATGCCTTTTCCACTTTCTTTGCGGTCCTTTGTTCATGAGATGGTCAGTATGACGTGGCTAGTTTTCCTTTACGTAAATGCAGTCTTGTATTTTCTAGTTCTGCACAGATGAAAGAGATGAGTGTGATTTATTTATTTATTCACCTGGAAGAGCAAAGCAATTATACAGTGACCAGTCCATACTTTTCATCACCGCTGTTTAGTATTTGAATGTCTCATCAGTCTTGTAGTGTTACTCCCTTAGATCCTGGGCAGCAATGATTGAATGTCTTTTTAAAAATAATAATAATAAAAAAAAACCTGCAAAAAAAATTATTTCTTGTGGTTTGATTTGATCTGTGTGTCTGATTTCCTGAGCTGGCTCTTAAACCCTCCATCATCTGTATGCACCTTACCTGGGCCTGGGCCACTAGTGGGGACTTCTGTGTAGGCTCCAAGAAAGTACTCTGTTGGAGTGGTTGGTCCATCCATCAGTGTCTCTGTTTTCTTGAAAGATCCTCTGAAGTGCTTAAAAGTAGATGGCAGTCAGGATAACTCTGAAGGGCACACAGCATTTTGGATGCTATTAATCTTCAGTGCTTCTTGCTAGATGGAGAAAGTGGCAGCAGTGGGGGATACTCCTCCCCTGCCCCTTTGAGTCCTCTGCTGTCTTGAGGCCCACTAGTGGTGTGAAGAGCTGCTCTTCAGGGAATAGTCTTTGAATTGAGAGGAAACTGTAACCAAAGGAGAGACTTTGCTGCCCCAGTAGTCTCCGCTTCTGAAGAAATGGTAATGCAGAGACACACCTGCATCTGTTATTTTTCTGCTTATTTTTGAAATACTTGAGACTACTGACATTCTTCCTCCATTACTTACCTTTCCCTCAGCACTGGGTGTCCATGGCAAGGTGTTGGCAGCAGGGGACTGCAGGTTGGCCTCTGTAAGAAGAGGCTGCCCTGGGCCAGACACAGGTGGCTCCACCACAGACCCATCTTGGGACACAGCTGAGCCAGCAGCTGAGCTGCTGGCACCTCTGGGAAGACATGTTTAAGAAAGGACAGAAAATGCTGGACAGGCAGCAGAGGAGGAGTAAAAGTGAGAAACAGTAGAGGGAACATCAAGGTCAGAGGTGGAGCAGGAGGCACTCTGTGGTATTGGAGCAGATATCCCCTGCAGCCTGTGGGAGACAACTCTTCTCTCACAGGCTGCCCCTGCAGCAACCCCACTATTAAAACTGGAACACATATACCTGATATCCCCAAGGAAGGAGTTAAAAAAAAAAAAAAAAGGAAAAGAAAGACCTCTGGCAGTCAGCTGCAGACATATGGTACTGTTGAACAAGCTGGCTCCGATCTTTTGGGGAACAGGGGGAAGACATTATATCCCTTCCCTTAGTCTTACTATAGTCTAAAGATGAGTCAATTGTACCAAACAGTATCATTAACTTGATATGTGCTGTTCCTTTTTGGAGCTTATTTTCAAGGCACGGATCAGAATGTTGATAAGGATGGAAAAGGACAAGTTCTGGTGTGTGCATAGGGAAAATACCACAGGCATTAAAGTAGATACACCAATGACTGATGAAACTTGAATCGCCAGACTTGAATACATAGCATGCGGATTAGGAGCAATATTCTGCCTGGGTTGGAGAAATGGGTTTCAAATACCATGAAAACTGAACAGCAAGGAATAAAGCAACTTGGGAAATCCCGGTCAGAATCTTGGTGCAGGACTTCCAGTGTGCTGAAAGAATGGGTAATCTAGCACTAGGCTGAACCCTGAACTCAAACTGAGTGGTATGATATCAGAAGCCTTCCTAGGAGCTTTCCAGGCACTGATCCTTAGCACAGGGTTTGCAACAGTATTTTTGTTCCCCTGAGTCAGCAGTACCAGTAAGATTGCAGTGTGAAGCTTCATTGGTAAGCTGATGGTAGAGTATCCCAGTCCATCAGACTCAGCATGGTTGCTTAGCTTCCCTACTGGCCATAATTTTGCTTGGATGAGAGTTTGATGTCTTGAATAAAACAGATGTTGGCAATTGGTAGAAGGCAATCAGAATACTTGGCAGAGGCTGGCTTGTCACTTTGCGGAGTATGGTTGTCTGCTTTTTCTGGAGTCTGGCAAACCACATGCTAGACCCTTAAAATTGTTTTTAATGCTTCTAATCTTGCTATTTTGATCATATTTACTTCACTCTGGAAAAACAACATGAAGGAAGTTTTGCAAGCTAGTAGTCAGTGAGCTCCTTGAGCTTATAAAAATTCTTCTGGTTGTGAAACATATTTGCTGAAGCAGTTGACAGTTCTAGTCCAGTGGAGAGGGAATATGCTAGCAACCTGGACTAGTGCCACAACAGGTATTGGACATCAACCTTGGAAGACTCGACAATATCACCGTGAAAGTGCGTGGAATAGTAGGACGGTGTTTTCTATGCTGCTGGCAAATGGTGGCATCCACTGCACATCTGAGGTTTGCGACTTATTCGTAGGCACAGCATAACAGATGGCAACACACTGTGTTACCACTGACTCCCAGCCTAACCCAGTCTAAATACTCTCCTGTTCCTTCTCCCTGCCCAGGGTAATGTGATTTCGTGCTTTGTTTTAGATAGTATCTGTATCTCAACTTAGTTTAATGAAAGGAATTGGATACTGAAAAGCCCTGATATCATGCTAATGATGTATATTTGTGTAATCTGTACTCTGGCCGTTTGAGCTGAGACAGTATGCTAATTGGTTGCCTTTGCTGGAGTCTGTTTTTTTTTTTTTTCTAGCTATTGATAAAAATCAAATGTATATGATTTTTCTTGCAGAGGGGATCATGTGAGTACACAAGCATGGTCATGCTTGAAGGCCACCAAGAAAATACACCCTGCTTCTAATATGTACTGAGAAATGCAAGTTGCTGACAGGATGTGTCTGCAGCTTGAGTCTGACTCATGACAATCAACTTTTTTTTTTTGGTTATAAGCCAATATGCAAAATTAGCACAGGTAGAAAGCAAGTTGGCAGGAACTCCCAATGCTGTAGTTGGGCCACAGAGCTCTAACAAAACAGTTGAGCTGTGTACTTTGCCAAGATGAGTTTACTTTCTTAAAGAAGGAATGAAAAAGAAAGCAGTGGAGGTTTTTTGTTGTTTGTTTTGTTTTGCTTTCATAGGTATTTGGGAGACTAGGTTATGGCTGAGACGTGAAATACTGGTAAGGGTACACTGAGAGATCGGTGTCTGCTTGAGCTAAGATTGTCCTACCATCTATTTAAAGGACCAAAGAACATGTCCTTTCAAGAAAGTGTCTTAAACTTTGCTCTGCTGTGGAGGTGGGACAAGACTGCGGCTTAACAACTGACAGTATACTTGATGGCTTCAAACTGAATCTTGGCTTGGCACAAGCATGGATGACACAATGGCACTGGGTGCTTCCATAGCAGATGGTCAACTGTTAGCCTGCAGAGACTGGCAGGCTCTTTGCGGCTCTGGCATAGTTTCTTTATATCTCTTAAGTCTATCTGATAGTTTACAGAATGTTCTAAAATGGTACTCCATAGAAATGAGAGGAAGACATGACTGCTTAAAGCATGAATAAAACATACTGACTTGTCGCCCACACTCTTAAAATTTATGCAAGTCAACAAGTTTGTGGGGAGGTCTTGAAAATAAGGCAGTGATCTTGCCATGGTGCAGGACTTCGCTAGCTAGAACATGCATCTTTACACATAATTAAAGAGCCCTCATAGATGCACTTAAGTGGGAGTTCAAACTGTTTTTAAAAGGACTCTTCCTTTCACTTCTCGTTTTAGAGAGTGTAGGACTTGTATGAAAGGGGGAAGCCAGCTGGCCTGTTTCCTGGCTCTGAAGGCTGCTGTTTCTCATTATGTAGAGGTTGAATATAGACACAAGCTTTAACAAATCATTGCATCAGTTCTTTAGCAACCCTGGAGTTTTAAAACCCAACCTTTTTAAATGCAGACTTGGGTTTGGATCTTGCTGCATGACTCTGGAATCCAAAGTACAGTTATTGTGCCTATAGCTCTTAATCCAAATTTTATAGCTTCATCTAAACCCATTTATAGGAGAATGTACATACTGTTAAGGGGTAGCAAGCCAGAGGAAGTCAGCATATCTAGTGTGCCAGTATTTTGAAAACATGTACAATTTATCATGAGTGATGCCTAGTTTCTGGTTTCTAAAACAGAACACCATTTACATATGTGAGCCTTGCCTGTGACTTTCTGACGTTTCTTCATTCTAAGCCATGTTGAGTCGTTCTGGTTTTGCTAAGCTTTATTCAAATGTTGACTTGTTCTCTTATTTGTCAATGGCAAGAGTATTAACATGCAAAAGTTACAATGTTTACAGTGGGTGAGCTTAAAGAACATCCCTGTGTTTACTCAGAGGCTGGAAAATGCTTAGGCAGTATTATGAAAAGTTACCTTTCAAAACTCACGTCTTTAGTGTGCTTAGGAGTTTAATTGACACTCCTGGTATTCCGGTCTGGAGATCTGACTCTGCATGAAGCTTTGCTGACTGGATTTGAGCCGGTGTGACAGATTCCAACTTCTCCACTCATCTGTAGCTTGATAGGAGATTTCTACTGCCAGTGGCAAATGCATCTTCCAGATGCAGCAGTGGCTTTGAACGGTTAGATAGCAACTTACTGTTGTCAGTT
The DNA here is from genome assembly GCA_013399475.1 of Chauna torquata. Classification (NCBI taxonomy): domain Eukaryota; kingdom Metazoa; phylum Chordata; class Aves; order Anseriformes; family Anhimidae; genus Chauna; species Chauna torquata. Next base: position 12,967 of record VXAL01017674.1, on the reverse strand, counting down.
TCTTTTAAATGTTAGTAGTCCTAACTGCATCCTCCAGCTCTCAGGTGGATATTCCATTGAGTTTATTAGCAGATTTTTTTGCAGCATTGAGAGATCTGCAGTATGTGAAAGGCTGCAGGCTCATGTTGAAGAGTAAAGTCTACTGGTAGTTTGTTTCTCACCATTTCTGAGACTTAAACTCACCTGTCTGGCTGGCAGAAGCGGAGGGTTCTTGCTTAACTGGTGTAGTGCAATGGAATGATCATCAAGGACTTGCACGTTTAGTTTCATCCTGTTGTATTTGTTCTTTTAGCACAGAGAGAGTGCTCCTTCTAACCCTGAAGGACATCAGTCAGCTTTGTAAAACCTGTTTCAAGGTGCAGCATTCACATATGAGGTAGCCTTCTGATTTTAGGAACTCCTACTGTCTTGTTATTAGTTGCATTACAGATATGAGACAAAATGGATTGAAATGTTTACGCCCATGTTATAAAGTACTTGCTGATGCAGCTATGCTTCAGTATGCCTCAAGGAGAGCAACAAGTCATACTGTTGCACTGACTGCATGGACATGTTTGCATTACACTTGGTATTCTTTTCCTGTAGGTATGTCCACTTTTTCAACACAACTATTTGCATAGCTGTGGGCATTTCATTTGCAGTTAAGAATTTCAGCCCATTCTCAGCTTCTGGTACTTGCCAGCTCAATGAAGCACAGGGACTGTGGTCTTGTTTGGTTATTTTTCAGGCTGTCTGTACAGGAGGTTGTGTCATCACATGACATCCACTAACAAAATAGCTGGACTCTTAAAAGAATCCTGCTGAAGCAGCTGAAAAAATGTGGGCCCTTATCTGGACATTGAAAGCTTGATCTGTCAGCCACTGAGGCTGCCTTCTCAGCTGACCTGTTTCTAGCATATAGGCAGTAGCTAATTAACATACCACTGAAGTCACTCACACATTGTCTCATCCCCACCCTATTTTTTTTAATGTGTTCGGTGTGTAACAGCTAAGCAATGCAGCTAAAACATCAGGTTGCTTCCAATATATTTTCAGTTTAATTCAGATTTGTAGTGGATTACACACTGCTGTTCTGGGCAGAGTTGATAGGCTAGTGAAAATTTCACTTCTACAAGTTTATTAAAAGCAAATGTTTTTCTGAGGAAAGTAGATCATCTTGAGGGTGTAAAGCACTAAACAGAGTTTGTTCTTGGAATAAAAATGACAGCAGCATGGCAATTCAGATAGCTTGTGCACCATGCCTCCATCGATTACCGCTTTCAGCCAGATGTGGTTGGAGTATATGATCAGCACAACACGTAAAGGCTAATTAGAAAATGCTGTAGGGCAGAGATTACAGTAAATGACCCCATACCGCTGTGGCACACACAGAATCCTTCCTTTTCCAGTGTAGCTGTGCTGTTCTGGATAAAAGCTGCAGCTGGTTATTGATAGTCCAGTAAACAGCCAAGTGATGATGATGTGGTTTAGCCCCAGCAGGCAGCTCAGTGCCACGCAGCCGCACGCTCACTCTCCCCAGGTGGGATGGGGAGAGAATCAGAAAGGTAAAAGTGCCAGAACTCATGGGTTGAGATAAAGACAGTTCACTAGGTAAAGCAAAAGCAGCGCGCGCAAGCAAAGCAAAACAAGGAATTCATTCACTGCTTCCCATGGGCAGGCAGGTGTTCAGCCCCTGCCAGGACAGCCGTGCTCATCACGCGTAATGGTTTCTGGGGAAGACAAACGCCATCACTGCCAACGTCCCTCCTTCCTCCTTCTTTCCCCCAGCTTTTATTGCTGAGCATGACGTCATATGGTGTGGAATATCTCTTTGGTCAGCATGGGTCACCTGCCCTGGCTGTGTCCCCTCCCAGCTCCTTGTGCACCCCCAGCTCCTCACTGGCAGGGCAGCACGAGAAGCAGAAGTCCTTGGATCTATGTAAATACTGCTTTGCAACAACCAAAAACATCACCACTATTTTCATCAAAAATCCAAAACACAGCATTGTGTGAGCCTCTACGAAGAAAATTAACTCTGTCCCAGCCAAAACCATGACAGATGAGAGTTATGAATTGATATAACCAACAGGTAATGTTAGGGGTTGTTCACCCTCATGGAAGGATAATCACAGTCCACAGATGGAATCCTGGTGTTGAGTTACAGCAGTAGCTGCACTAGACCTTATTAGCTTTCATCCTTCTAAGAAATAATCTTTCAACAATGTATCCCCTTTACTCTTGTTTCTGTGTATGCAACAAGACCTAGGATTTTGTATAGTGCAGTACAGAGACCAATGGGACTGTGGCTTTAGTGCTTACATGGATGGAGAAAATTTTACACTTTAGAGGAAATCGAATAAATGCTTTGGAAGCTTGGGAGAAGACTGGCTGATGCCTGCAGCTTTGTTTTTCTCTAAATGAAAGTGTGTTTTGGTTAAGGCTTCTAGGTTTGAACTGATGAAGGAACTGGCTTGTAGAAAGAGGTATGAGACTTGCCATGCTGGACAAAAGTTATTTTTTCTGCAAAAAGTGACTAGTCAAATGGTTAACACAAGGCTTTGGTAGCAGGTTTTTTCCATCTAAGATGCTATATTAAGATAGGAAGGGAAATGGCGTTTTTCCAAGGCAACTGCTTTTATGAACTAACCTTATCACTTGGTGTCCACCAAATGCAAGTGGCATTTTGTGTATCTTAAACTATTGAGTGCTGTCCAAGAAATGTAGTACAAAGATGATGTGTTGCTCAGCTGCTATTTGTAGTAAATCAGTAAAATAGAGAAGTGGTACTTTCAGCTCCAGAATGACTTGGTATTTCTTCTTGACACAAGGAAAGCTGCTCACTACTTGTCTTTGAGTGAAAAAGTACATGTATCTGTTGAGCTAGTTGTGGATAGGATTTGTGTGGAGGGAAAGGCTGAAATGGGAGTTCTGGAAGAGAGGAAAGGAGCATGAGAGCAGAGATTTGTCCTCTTTCCCTTTCTTTGTTGAACCTGTATTCTTGTCTGAGACAAATTCTTTGGTATTCAAAGTAAGTGAATTCTGTACAAATGAGGTTCAAGAGTGAGCTTCTTACTTCTTTGGATGGGGGAAAAGATTCCATTCTTAATCAGTAAGGCTATTCCCACTGTGAAGTCACTTGACAAAGCTGCTGTGGCTGTAGTCTGGCTTGAATGTTATCTTTCAGTTGTATTACCTTCAAGGAGGGAGTTCAAATGTAAACACTAAAGGTGAAGCATTCTCCTACTGTCAGTGGAACTATAAGTTTTGGGAAGTTTTAAATAGAAAGTATTCATAGTTCATGGAACTTGAAGCTGCATATGGAATTTTTTTTTTTAATGCAGTATAATCACACCTTTTCCCCATTTTTAGTACTTAGGGAAACTAAGCAACTTAGGGTTGCACCCTTTCGGATCTAGTAGAAGAGTACCTGACAGTTGGCTTTTACTTTCCGCTTTCCAAGAGAACTGCACCTGAGTTTCTCAGGAGGAAAATCCCTATATATAAATCATTGAGGACTGAAAGGGACAAAAAGCCAATGTAACTGATTTAATACTGTTAATGAGCTAGGGTGGATTTTTACAAATAATTTAAAGCGTTGATATGATGGGGAAGGAAGGGTACAGACTGTATGAGAGTGCATTGGAATAAAATGCAGCAGTGCACATAGGCAGTAGATTTTTCAGCCTTGTTTTCAAAACCAGTATTTGGTGATATAGGAAGTGGTGCTCTTTTTTATTTCAAAATGAGTAGTGTGATGAGAAGATGATTCTAAGGCTAATTAAACTCTTAATTTGAGAAATAATTGGAGGAAGCTCCAAGAGAAGTCTGCTGAAGTCATCTACCCTGTCTCTCTGCAGGCTCTTCATGTGGTAAACAGGGAAGACAAAACTGTTTCTCTTATGCAAAACTCTTAACACTATGAATAGTATGAGTACGCCTATGAGGAGGCAGAGAGAAAGCAATTGTGGATAATGGTTGTCTTGGTGAGAGTTGCGGTTGGGTGGTGGTTCAAAGACTGACTGCCATGGTCTCTTAAACATCAGGATCTGCAGCAAAAATTTGTCTGCATAAGAGTCAGAGTTATGTTAGGGAAGGCGGTCTGTGGCGTAAGGCTGGGGAGAGGAGGTGGCAGTCTCCCAGGGTATTTGTAATCACAAGGACTGTAGCTGCATTACTGGGAAAGTCTTTATAGTACCTGGAGGGCCCGTGCTTTGTGGAAGGTTTAGGTTTATAGAGTTGGAATAGGCATGAAAAGAGCATAGGCAATCTCTGGAAGATGATGGACTTTGATAATGGGTAGGCTTGCTGGGGTCAAGACGAGATGCACTAACTCTTGAGGTAGACTTGTGGGGAGGAAGGAGGAGACAGCAAGAGTTGCTGTTCTGCATAGGGCCATATTATGATGTATGGAGATGGGACAAGCTGGGGGGTGAAAAGAGTAGTAGATGCTAAACTTTATCACCAGAGATACTGTAGAAACAGAAACCAAGAACTTTGTTCTGCTTTCCGATATTGTTTTGTGGTCAGTCTTCTGTAGACCTGGAAGTACAGCTCTTGCATTGGCTAGCACAACAGTGTAGTAGCTTCCTAATACAGTTCAATGTCTTGCAAGAGAGGACTTCTACTGTTACTTGACCACTTAGCTTTTTTGGTTGGGGCTTTTCAACTCTTACTTTACGCTACTTCTCTCCATTCTTGACTAGCCCAGATTTAGAACAATCCTGCATTTCATTTTCTGTAGGTTCCATGTGTTACAAGAATTTGAATAAGCAAGAAAAATCACTTGTAAAGACTTCTATAGTGTTCAATGCGATAGTAGGAAAGGCCTGGCGGGGTGGGGGGCTACTTTTGGAGGGATTCAGCAAAGTTTAGGAACTGAATGTGTGACACAGCTCATATGTTTAGGCAGCTCGCATGTTAATTTAACCTGGAATGACAGTTCTTGCTATGTTGGCACCAACATCCCCCTGAACAGAGTTCTTGTGCTCACTGCTGTTTCTCTGCATACTGGAATGTAAATTCTGAATAATTTACTTAGAACTAGGGAATCCCAGGCCTATTAAAGAACTGAAAGTTAAAAAGAAAAAAAAAAAAAATAAAAGATACAAAATACAATCTGAAAATGTAAGGCAATAAGAAAGGTCTTTAAAGTGTTGTAGAATCTCTCATTTAAAGAAAAAAAAAACACACAAACACAACCTAGTGAAACTTTTTTGTTATTCTCTTTTTTTGCCTTAAACTTAACAAACACCAAAATTAGTCACATCTTTCAAAGGTCATGAAGAGCGAAGGTGTCTTAACTTCTATCTTTCTCAATGAACTCTCCCTATCTTCCTGAAGTTGGCAGACTTGCCTTGTTGTTAATCATACTCTAGCCTTGCTTCTCTTCCCTGAATAAACTGCATATATCTCAAGACTGGGTCAAAAAGTTGGCTAGTCAAGGAATTTAAAGGTTTGGATTTAAGTTACAGTGTCAAAGAACTGACAACTTTTTTTTTCCTGTTGTGCATTAGTTTTGCATCTGAAAGTCCAAATTATATGTATAGTTTAAGCAAGGATCTCTAGACTGACTTGAGTGTTCAAAATATCAGCTATCAAAATGTGAAGAGAAGAAATGGAAGTAATGTACTGTGATTTGGCAATTATAATTTAGTCCCATAGTAAACAAATGGATTCAAGTGAGGGGTATAGGTCTTCAGTCTCCAACAATTCCACTTGTGTGAACGTAGCTCTGAAAGTACTTGCTGCTATTGCTATAGAATTCCCAGTTTCTTACTATGTCTGTAACTTGTATCCAAACTCAGTTTCTGGGTGTGGGGATTAGCTGCCAGCGTACTTGATACGGATGCTTGCAGTAGTAGAAACTTCATCAGGAAGTTGCCTTTAATCCTCGTTCATCCTACTTCTTTGTATCCCAACCAGAATCGACTTTGCAAGACTGTTTAATAGGGCTTCTGATGGGCTATTTTTCATCTAGTAGTTTTTAATATTATCTCTTTCATATTAACAAGACCACCTGTGACTAGCTTAGAAGACGCTTAACTTCGTTGCCTCTTTTGAAAACTAAGATTGTCCTGCCAGTAAATGTCTGAATCAGTGTATCTTATGAAAATACATTTTTTAGATTTTTTTCTTGTTTTCTTTTTCTTTGTACCTATTCTTGCCTGCCACACTGAAAGCAAATTAATTTTGCTGACTCTTATCTTAAAATTCCATTTAGCCACCAAACAAACGCTGCTGCTCACAGTTCGATAGATATAGCTGTGCTTGTCATTAGCTCCAGATGCTGAAAATTGCTAATTCAGAGGAGACTTTACTGTATCATGGAAAGAAAGCTGGGAAGCCTGAATTCCTTAACTCTGTATGGTGACTGAACAGAAACCAGCTCTGGACAAATTAGCTAGCTAACTTACTCATTTTCCCACTTCAGATGACAAGTAAAATCTTCATGTGTGGTTTAATTCTTTTTTGCTCACTGAAAGTAGTACACTTAAAGTTAATCATACCTCCCTCCTCGGCACACTATAATTACTAATGTCCTAAAACATTTAGAGCTGCAGACTGAGATGCCATACCCTCCAGCAATTCGGAGAGGATCAGAAATGACTGAGTGAGTTTAGAAGCAGTGCTGCAGCAGCGTATATGAATCGTGTGTTCTAGCCTGCCCTGCCAGCTTTGCTGTGGGTGGACTCTTCTGAGGTTTCATTATCTAACACCCACAGATAGAATACACAGGTTATACCACCACTCTTCCATAGTGAGCTTCGTACTGAAACTTAAGACTCAAAGCTTGCAAATCTGATACATTTTCCCTTATGCTAAAGACAGAAGCTGTTGTCTGAAGTAAAACCTCTGAATGTGGTAAACAGCGAGCAAGCCTCTTGTGGCTTGCTTCCATGCTTTTACTGACCGAAGTCTTCTATAATGCATTAATCAACACTACAGAATAAAAGATTACTAGCCTGTTTTTACAGCAAGATCAAGGAGAATTGTTAGAGCTCTAGAGCTCTGTGAGCTTGACCTGCTGTCATTCAATAGCATGACTTTACTACTGTAATACTTAGTCTGCAGAATTGCTTCCTTCAAGGGTAGTATTGCTGAGACTATAGAAGTTAACTATGCATTTCAGGTGTTCCAAGCAAAAACAAAACAAATAAAAAAAAACAACTTTAAAACCAAACTTGGCTTCTCTGTAGCTGCGAGCAGGTCATTCCACTGACAGGAATCTGAAGACAACTTGCAACTTTTATGCCCATTGAATACAGCAATGTGGGTATCTGATCACACAAGGTGGTTCTTGATAGCTGATATGACTCATCAGTCTGTTTTGACTGAAGTGTGCTCTGGACTTTTCTTGCCCTGCAGAAATGATTTCAGTAGTTTCACATCAGTCTGAACCTTGGCATTCTGCTCTTAGCAGCATTAATGTCCTTAGTTACATAAGGTTGTATTGGGGAGGGAAAGGAAGTGGTGACCCTGCTGACCAGGTGAACTGAACTACTGTGAAGTGTTTGCAGCAAGTGCACATAGCTTAGGTGTGCAAGGATCAGTCACAGAGCAACGTCTGCCTCCAGGGTAGAATATCTGTTGTCACTGAATGGCTTGAATAGTGAGATGAACATTTCTAGTTGGGGGTAGGGGAGGGAGAAATATGCGGAAGATCATTAACAATGGTTACTACCATCTCAGGGAAAGTAGAAGACGAGTATTTTCATTGGTAACAGATACTGATTAGTCTAGGAGTTGAACTTTTTAATTTTTAACTTCTTTTACTTAGGTCTTCAAAGGTTAAGCCTCAGCCCTACAATTAGGTCTGTGTTTTGTGCTGTTGGTGTTGCATGAAGTCTTCTCTTGCCAGGGCTGTGTCTGGCATCACAGAGGTTTTAGTCATGCAGCTGCAGTATGCAGTTTCCAATTGTATCCCAAAAACTAGGTAATAGTTTGTAGAAAGTCACTGCCAGATATCTACCAAGTATCTGTATGTAATAGATGTAGTAAATTGAAGATCCTTTCAGTAGATGTGGGATAGAGATGCTAGTGGAAAGCTTGCTGCTCTACTGCTTTTGATGAAGTATTTATCTTAATTTCAGGTGCTGTCACATGCAAGTCTACACCTTCGTAATGTACAAGACCCAAAGCCGTATTTTCTTCTTGTTCCCTTTCTCTGAAAACACTCTAGTATCTTACTACTTCTGCGTAATGTCTAGTTGTTTGCAGAGGACTCATGCTTCAGTAGAAGCTAATCTCTATCCTTGCTTTCTTTCCTAATGCTGAAGAGGTATTAATGCATGCCTGAATGCACTCTTCTGTTCTCTAGGTCTGTAAAGACTCTAGGAGGTGTGCTGTAGCATGCTGATGAAACTCTAACCTCTGAGATGGCTGGAGTATCTGTTTCTGGTGATATTGTTTTTTGCTCATGTGACTGGGCTCAGTGTGCTCGACGTATTATCTGTAAATGAAGAATTTGGTAATACTTATTAATCTAACCCAGAGACAATGAACTGTCACAGTTAACTTGGAAACCCACAAGCAGTAGTCATGTGATGTTGTGTACCCTACAGTCATCTGGGATGAAGATGGAGAAGGGTTGGGACATAGCTCAGGAAAGAGTTGTTGGAAAGCTAGTACAGTTGGACAGGAGAGACCAGTGTTACTGTCAGTATGTGCTACTATAACCTCAAAGTGTTTTTTTTTTTTTTTTTTTAACATGGAGCTTAAGCACTGAACTTGTTATTTGTCACAACCATGGCCTGCAGCCTGGTAGGCTGAGAGCTTGGCCATGCTGCAAACTTTTTGGTCTTATTTGTAGCACCTAACACCTTCCTTTTATCTCTCCTACAGACTTGATCCAAGCAACTAATGAAACAAATGTGAATATTCCTCAGATGGCTGATACGCTTTTTGAGCGGGCAACAAATAGTAGCTGGGTGGTTGTATTCAAAGCCTTAGTTACCACACATCATCTAATGGTTCATGGCAATGAGGTAAGCGTAATGCTGAAAATGTTAGTAGTGCAAGGCATCTCTCTCTCTCTCTTTCTTTCTT
>VXAL01017673.1:336549-378618 GCA_013399475.1 Chauna torquata | reverse complement strand
GATATATTACTCTGTTCAGATTTGAAGACAAAACCTAGTATCTTCCAGCAAGTCTCCCCATGAGTAGCATACAAGAATTGTGTGGGTGANAAGCTTGTCACCCAGGTGACTGCTTTCTCTTGGTTTGACTTACTTATTGAGCATGACACTCACTTCTACTAATGGCAAGTAACGCCTAAAGTAGACATCTGCCCTGGTTTGAAGATCAGAAAATTCTGCAGTTATTGTAACTCCTCAGTACTGTTTCTGACAGAGCTGTCTTCCATGATGCTACGTGACCATTAGCCTTACAGCATGTTCTTGGGAGTAGACTATTTCCTCCAGTGTTTAGTTGAAACCCTATTAGTCTTCAGTTCTATGCAGAATACACATCTTCCCATGTCATAATTAAACTCTGAAAACAGTTTTGATCCATAAGAACAAAGAAAATAATGCAACACATGAAACACCTTGTCTGATCCTTTGAATTTGTATGGGTTATGCACTAAATTGGTTAAATTATTGTCTTCATCACACCTTTTAGTATCTGCAAAGATGATGTATTAGTTCTGTTCTACTGTTTGAGTATATAGACGTTTCCTTTGGTGAAATCTCTACTGCTCTTTTATGTTCTAGCTATTATCATCAATACGGGATAAAGGTGTAGAATAAATATAAAACTTTGACTGTAAGTGTCCCAAACAGTATAATCCTGTTGTACAGTCATCGGCAGTAAGTAATACTCTTGGACAGATTTCCATCAGAACGAAGAATCAAGTACTGGCTAGTTGAGTAAATATTGCATATGTTTGCTACTCTTATCAACACATTAGTTGATTTCATCTGCCACATCATGGTTTGGTTTTGAACGTGAACTCAGAAAATAAGTTACAGGCATTTTTGCATATGTGCCATTTGGAATTAGTTCAACTATATGGAAACAAAGCATGGATTTCCATATCTTTCAAGTAAAATTATTTGGCTTTGGACACAATTTTTTGCTCAGCAAAATAAATATATTAATTTTTATTTTACCTCTTGCTCTGCTTTTATTTTAATAATACACTGCAGACAGAAAGAAGATCAGTAAATTTTGGCATAAGAGGGCAGTACAAAAGTCATTATTTTCAGAATGACACCTGTAACTGTTTCAAAAATACCCAAACTGTAATTTGTAGCAACACTTTCTCACTCTTAGGCTAGATTCCAGTGATTAGAGATACGTCTCTTTTGGATAATACTGCAGAAATAATGGGATTCAAGATTCACTGCCAGAGTTCAACTTCACACACACCCATCAAAAAGAACAAAAAACATCTGTTTGCATGACAAACATTTGTGCTCCTAACTTTAGAAAGACTATTTAGATCTCTTGATAGCAGTCTTAACAAATCTTCCAAATGACTAGATTTCAGTGCAATAGATTGTGACATTTTTCATTTTAGTGCAGTTCTAGATCTACAGGATTTTAGTACAGAACTACAGCTGTGTTGTTGTATCTGTTCTATGGCTGCACAGCTTTACTTTCCAGAGTAATTATGTACTTATCTTAAGAATGCTTAAAAGGAAAAACAAACAAAAAACCTACATTCAGGCTTTCTAGTGCTATGACCACTGGATCACAGTGATTGAAGTCAATGAGTTATTTTACAAAATACACAGTGAAAAAAAAAAGAGGCCACCTTAACGTCAAGCTAAAATCAAGTAGCAAAACTGCAAATCTTTCCATTGCTTTTGATGTGTAATAATTATTTCCTTTTCTTCATATGCAACTCTTTCAGAATTATAAACTAGAGACCATCAGAAACTATAGGTAAAATGATTCTGCCATTAGATCACGTAGTGAAGATACAGCAACATTAAACCTGGATACATCTGTTCTCCAGCTAGTTTTTACTGGAAGAAGGGAAAGCAACTGACATTTTCAATCCAGTTATTAAACACTTTAAATGGATTTCTCATTGCAGAGAAAAACAAAATCAAACTCTTCAGCCTTACAGTAGCCATCTTCTGACCAGCTCCATTAGAAAAAACTCCAGTGAAGGCTCTACTTAAAAATAGGTATCAGCTTTGTCATTAGCATCAAAAGAAGCATTTTTAAGCCTTTCGATTGATAAGGACTATGTTTTAAGTCCAAGAATTTTACATCTTAATAGAATGTAGCCATCATCTGTTTATAAATACATTGATTGCTCTTGGAAAGTAGCTAACTCCAGAAACTGCAGACTAGTCTACGATCCCCTTTAGGAGACAAAGGGCAGCATCAGCAATAGCAACTGAGATTCTGCAAAACAAGGTAGCTTTAGCTTTACAGACCCAAGTAGTTTCACAGACTCAGAGAGGAAAGAAGGGAAAAAAGAGGATTCAAGAAGTTTTAGTTTTAATCCTAGTATAACCACAAACTTCTGTCATTTAGAAAAAAAAATCTATTATCATCATCTTTTTGATTCAGAGCTCATTTCTTATTTTCTAGACTGAACTGGAAGCAAACACGATCATGCTGCAATTCGATTTAGCACCTACAACAGTGGCAGACAAATGACTCCTCATAATTGTGCCAGCTGAAACTGTGGAGGCAGAATTCCAGACTGACACCATGTTGCAAGGTATATTATGACAAGATTATACATAAATGACCTTTGCAATCCTGTTCTGTGCCTGCAGCTTTTAAATGCTAAAGCACAGAAGAGCGTATGCCTATGAAGTGCACAAATGCATATGCTATTTAAAACCTCAGCTATATTACGGAGCAAGTTATCATTTTTAAAGATCTGAATTTGACTAAAGAAATGTAATGCCCTAAATGAGAATAATCTCCTGAGATACTCACAAATGGTTTTAACTTCCATGTATAAAAGGAGTTATCCCATTTGTCAACTGCCATGTAGAAAGCCAACTCTTGTAAAAGAATTGCTTCAAATTTCACTCCTTTGACATTTTCTAAAATTGAAATATTTCTTCATGGCAGGAAGTTCCAGATTATTAACGAGCAGTAGAATAGCTAGCAATAAAATAATACTTTGAGGAAACTAATGGTTTCTCTAATTTGTCATAAGGAACAATGTAAAATAGTAATATGCTAACATTAATTCCATCACCAGAAATTGATTTTTAGTGGATACCATCTACACCAACGTATTTTTAATAGTCAGTGGTTCATATTTGTCTTATGGGAAAACATTCTCTTGTCTTCCCCCCACCCTCAGTATTTAGTTCATTTTCACATCTTAGTTTGCAGGACAGTGGTTGATATTCAAAAATACTGGAACACTAAAAACTAAGAATTCATGTTCTGAACCCAAGCAGAAAGCTTCTAGTATTTCCATCAGATTTCCAAGTAGTCTCACAAACACTGCCAAAACTGCTATTATACTAGAACTATTCTATGATGTATGCATGAGTGTCTAGGTAAAACGAGGTTAGGAGAAGTTAACAGCTAGATAAAACTAAATGTTGAAAGCTAAGTATGGACAGAGACCAAGTAACTAAGAAAATAAAAAAAAGTGTGGGTAGATTCAGCTGGCACTTGAATCTCATAAGCCATAGGATTTGTTTTTCAACTTCGCTTTCTGGTGTGCTAGAACTGAACACCCAGGCACTCCGGAGAATCCTTCTGCCCTTACTGACCCAACATTCCAACTCTCCAATCTGGTAGGGCCTTGCCAAACAAGCTGCTCAAATACTGCAATATTCGACCACAAAAAAAAAAAAAAAAAAAAAGGTTTAGTGCTGCCCACTTTTCACACAGTACAGAAAACGGAAGACTGTTGAGAGGTTTGGGGTCACCCCCTGCCAGTCTGAAGAATTTCAGCCTCATAGCTACTATGTAACAGGACATTTGACCCAGTAGACTTTTCCTTGAAATACTGGAAAGAGCTTTGGTTTGTAATAGTATAAACGTAACTAAATTGACCGTGCATTTGCCATGATTCTGTATGAAGAAGCTACACTTACTTTGTTTTACATTCCTGACGGTCATTGCAGTGATGCATAAAAGCATAAAAACAATGGTGCTAAGTCAGAACAAAGGGCAACCTCACCCAGTATCCTGGCTTTGATAGAAGACAAAAATAGAGGGCTGCAGGACAGTTTAAGAACACAGGAAGCAAGAAACTATCCTTTCCCTGACTATTCTTCCAGACCTGAATACATGGAGGTTCTGGGACTACTTTACCCCAAAAGAAATGTTTTTGTATTTTATAACCTTTGATAGGTCTCTTTTCCATCAACTTCTCCAGTCTTCCCTTGAAAGCATACATTTTTAGCATCAGCATTCTGTGTTAAAGAATTTCACAGCTTAACAGCACACTCTGGAGAACTGCCTCCTTTAGTTTGCTTTAAATCTCCACCACTCAAACTTCACTTGACAACCCTTAGCTCTCATATTGGAAGGAGTGCTGAACAGCTATTCCCCTTTTCTACCCCCCTTCTGATTTTATATACCTGTATCATACCTCCTCTCAGCTGTATCTTCTGCAGGCTGAAGACTCCTAGCCTAATTAGTTCATCCTACATAGTTCTTTCCATACTTCTCGTCATCCTCACCATCTCTATACTGTTTCCATTCTACTATATTTCTTCTGATACAGGCCAACCAGAACCACAGAGCCCTCATAATGCAAGCGCAACATGCATTCATCAAGTGGCTCACTGATGTTTCTGGCATCTACATCATCATGGGAGGTCTTCGATGTAAAAAGTCTTCAGTACAAGATTCAGGGAGAGGAACAAGAACAGCACCAGAAGCTAACTCTGAAAAGCAGAAGAAGCCATGCTAGAACAAAGTCAGTATCCAGTTTTGCAAACAGACAATGTAAAGAAGGCATAATTCTACAACCAGCAAGCAACTAAATCACTGTGTTGTTATAAACAACCTTCAAATGATGAAAAGTCAACAAGAACATGAGTAAAACAAATATGAGGTTCAAGAATTGACATGAAGCCACATGTTATGGTTGCAAGGCCAAAACCAACTGAGCAAAGAGTTCAACGTTGTAATGAACACAAACATAAGACACCTCTCTGCTAGGCTTTGCCTGTCTAGACTGATCTCAAGGCTACTTTTTTGTCAAAGCCAGACCTAAATTCAAAGCCTGTCCTAAGAAGTATTAACTTAATACTGCCGGTTTTGGTTTTTGGTTGCAAGCTCAGACTCCTATGTAGCTCACAGAGGAACCACACACACATACAGCAATAAAGAACAACTGCTGAAAGCAACAGTACAGTTCCTAGATTGAGAAAAATTACTCTTGCTCAGAGGTATAATTACTTCATAGTAGGGTGAATTTTACTGCACAGCACTAGGACATGTAAAGTAAATATTCCCTTCCTTAGGAGAAGGGAATTTTACAATTCAAGACTGCAGTGCCTTTAAAACTCAGTAAGGACTGACAAAAAGCAGAGATTGATAAAATGAGAAGTAACTGTATTTTGCTTTGCCACTCCAGAAATGAGAAGGGGACAGATGCCAGGCACAGGCTGAGAGCTCCCAGGAGAAGGAGGGATGCTGAAGGAGATGGGAAACAAGCCAGAACAAGTGAACACCATGGCAGCAGATGTCCTGACTGAGGGGGACAGGGCACCCCAGCCAGAGTCGGACTGGACTCGCCTCAGACTTCAGAGGTCATGGAGAAGAGAAACCTCAGTCCAGCATAAGTAAATTTTGTGGGAAAATGGAACATCCAAAAACAGAAAGGAGGAATTTTCTCCCTCCCTCCATTTCAAGAGGGTCGTAGTTACCAACAAAAGATTTTAAACTAAAGGGCATCATGGCTATTTTATTGCCACGCTATTTACTGGCTTTGTTCTGAGCTGTTCCGCGATGAAGCGCAAAGATAAACCAAATGAAACATACTGCTATTAACAGAGGAAAAAAACACACAAGTTTATAGACTGGTATAAAAACAGAAGAGATGAAAGCGATGGAATGCAGGACATTTTGTCTTTTGATAAAAAGCCTTTTGATGAGTAGGTTTAAAAGCAAATTAAAAAAAAAACAGCAAATAAACTCATGGGTTCAACAGTCCCTTGAAAGACTGACCACCACTCACTCGCATCTGCTTGCTTTTCATGGCACTACTGATCAGGTTTAAGGAGACTGAGAAAGAAGTTAACTGGGAAAATAACAGTATTGCCATTTGTGAGACCAAACGGAGTTGTTACTGTGATTTTGGAAAGTCATCAAATATTCCTGAGACCCTCAACTTTCTCATTGCAAAATGCACTGGGTGAGTTACACATTTCCATTCATTAAAATGATAGGAGATACTAGGGATAAATTTAAGTGAAGGGAAAATAAAGTGTGAAATACTCATTAATTTTCACTATGTCAGGAAACATGTTCCATCTGGCTCTGCAGAGCATCTTGGTTCTCTTATTGGAATAAACTGATTGGTCTTCACTGTTTCAGTTTACCCATATGTGAACAAGAGTTTCTCTGCAACAGAGTTCTTTCCAATTATGTATTAAATATTGAGAGCAAAATCAGTTTTGCATGGTTACATAGCTGCTACAGATTTTCTTATACTGCAAGCACTTCCTTCTCTCCTCTGGCAATTATCAGCCCCATAGAAGTCAAGAGTTCAGCTCTGTTTTTGTGCCAAGCCAAACCTTCAGTCAAGAAAACTTTTGCTAGAGCAAAAAATTGTGCCAAATCAAGTTAAGTTCTGTTTTTGTTAGGAGCTTTGAACATGCACAAGTAAATGCTCTGCCTTACAATCTTCTCTTCCTCATGCTGACCAAGCAGAATTCAAGCTCTTTAAGAGACATAATCAACCAAGTGACCTGAAATTTCATGACATGGTAGAAAAATACTGCCTCTTGAAGAACTGGAGGGGGAAGAATACTGCCAAGAAACATTTGAGCCAAAATGTTAATCATTTTTCCTGCAGGTACCTTTATGGGTAAGACCCATAGGGGCAAAATTAAAAGGAGGAATAGACTGAAATTACTGTAGGAGAATTGACAGAAGTTACTCTACAAAGTCACCAGGCTGAATGGTAACAGATGGTCAACTGATGCAGTTGAATATAAATTCAGTGTTGTTGGTTTTTTTTTTTTAAATATATATACACACACTTCTACACAGATGCACACACAAATATATATTTATATAAATAAAGAAAACAACCAGTCATGTATTTGTACAATTTAACACAAGAGACTCATTCAGTTCTGAAGTTCCTACATTTACTAGGACTACCATTCTGTCCTTGGCTGTACAGATGGCTTAAAAACAAGAGCCAGAACAGCACAACACTATGGAAGTGTCCTCACTACCAAATTTTCCAGGACTTTCACAAACAAAGAACATTAGGCTTCGTTCTCACGCAGTGCTCCCTCTTTTACTGCATATACGGATTGCCATACATACAGATAGCCTCCAGACAGCTCACAGTTATCTCCAGGAGCGTCATGTCCAAAATGAGCTCATATCCAGAGATGAACTCAGTATGTAAAGACATGTGGTCCATATTACTTACTTAAAAATAAAACTGCATTGGCTAATTCCAAGAAAAGTGACAATTTGAACTTTCTCAGGGAAAGCATTAAATGTCTCTACAGCAAGCATAGGCAAAAGTTTATTTAGCTGTGCCTTTGCTGCACTACCATCACGTCGTGTGGTTGTTGTCACAGCCACCCTGGCACTGCCAACCCACTCAGTCCACTGCGATTGGAGAGGTTTAGTTAAGCAACCACAACCTACAGCTCCCTCTTTGTACAGATAATTCTAGCTCTGAATAAACCGTCAATCACATAAGGCAATTGTTCTTTTTTTCTTAAGGAGAGGAAAATTACCGGTTGCTGAGTCACGGGAGGTGAATAACATTAACTGATGTGTGTAAAGCACTTTAATGCTGAAAAGCATTGCACAGGTGCTAAGTATTGTTACTACTGGTGATGGCTTATTCACAGCCTGATGACATCATTTAATGGGGCAAAGGGGCTTCTTCCCTGCACATGCCTGAGGCATAAGAAATTTATACATATGTCCAAACCCCACACCATCACGTACATTTCAGGCTGTGTTTTCACCTGTAAACTGACATATCCCTACTGAGCTCAGACAGGCTGCAGTGAGGTCTCCTTCTTGAACACCAGAACAACAAGCAGCTGCCAGTTTTCTGGCCTTTAAGTCCACAGGCCCAGTGATCAACTTAAACAGCTTTAGAAATGTCTCCACAGCAAGCATACTTGTTCAGCAGCCCTTCTGCTAAGGGTATCAAGCTGGATCAGCCACTGCACGGAGGATTTATTTCACATGAATGAAAAAAATCCCCTTACAGCCTTTCTTCCCTGATACTAATTCTCAATTTAACATCTTCAAGTATAGAGCTGGATTTGCATTTGCAGCTTCCACATGGGGGATTAGGTGCATTAAAACAGCGCATCCAGGAAGGATAGACTTCCACTCCCACTGACATGTGGCCTGACCCAAGCAACCATTCAAGTTTTTCAATACCTTGCTTTATGCCCTCACTGGTTATAACAACCCCTAACTGCACTGGGAAATCCAGTTCTTCCAAAAAAGCTCCGAAGTCTTGAATAAATAGTGCTAACGATTCAATATTGTATTATTTTATCATTCATAGAGAAAGCCTAGTGTCAAGTAGCCCCTTAAGAGAATTGGTAGTGCTTGGGGAAATGGGAACATAGTATTTAAATACTCATGAGGTATAAAAACATGTTCGTACTAGACATGCTTGTGAATGAAGAAAGATATCCTTGAAGTATTTAGATTACTGGATTCAGTAACAAAATATACTGCTTTTATTACACAACTTTGAATTACATAGCACTTGCAAGAGGTATCAATTTCATTGTGGATACCTAAAATCATGTTATTAAGTGTTATTAGGAAACATCTGTCTGTCACAAAAGTTCTGTTATACAAAGTAACACCCACTTTTGAAAAAAAGTAGAAATTTGAATATTCAGTCTTTCCAAAACAAATATGCATCTAAAGAAAGTCTTCTGCACTGAGAAGTTAATTGCTGCACTAAGTTACTAACTAATGCACACAGTGACAGAAGCAAGAGTTCCCACCCCTCCCCGGCCTTTTCAATTTCTTCTCTATTAGTTGCTCTCCTCTTTTCAGGATAGTTCAGCACCTTAAATTAATTTATTTATATTAATTCCAAATCTAGGGCATTAGCGCTAATGTTAAGTAAGGCATTTGTTCTAGTATTTGCAATTCTCTCCTAAATGGAACAATTACATACATCTTGCTTGTACAAAGCTACTCATAGATTAAACCCACACACCAATCTTCAGGTAGTCAAAACCCAGGGTCTGATTTTTTTGTTTTTGGCACTATGGAACTTAGTGTGATTTGACTATGCAGAATTTTGAGCTGAGAAGATAGAAACAAATAAATAAAACGATAGAAGTTAATCTTACCACCTAGACAGGGGAAACTCATATAAGAATGTAGCAATGCAGAGTAGGTGGAAGTTCCATCCCTTTGAAAAGGAAAGAAACAATGTAAAGGGTGGGCAGGCAGGCAATATAGTTAGCAACAGGACTGACCAATACGACCAGGATGTAAGTTGGGATCCATGAGGATGGAGCACAGGGTCTCCATTATATTGCTGTTCTATCATATTTTATTTAAGAACTTCAACTATTAGTGTAGGATGCAAGTTTACAGGTTATAGGGGTAACAAACACTAATTTCAAAGTTTTAACTGTAACAGGGGTACAAAAGCATAGGGAATGTTCCAAAAATAAAAGGTGATGGCATAGTAATGTTTGTTAACCATTTTAGTATTACATGGGGAAAAAAAAGATAATATTTTAATGTTATGGTGTTTTCAAAGTGATAATTACTGAGACTACAAAAAGGCAGCCTCAAGATCTGTTAGAGATTCAGATCAAGTCAGAGAGGGTCAGAGGTTCCTAGCATTAGTGAGGAGGGAAGTGCTCTTCACTCAGGAGCAACAGGAGACAATGCCACAGGCCTTGGAATTTGCCAGCAGAAGTGGTAAAAGACAAGTGCTTTTGGTTAATGTGACAGCTAATGTTTTTTCTCCATCAATTAGGGTCACTAAAAGTTAGTTTCAAAGACAGTATTAGTTTGGAAAAGAGAAGTGTGCTAAAAATGCAATCATTCAATCTGTTCCTTCCTCATTATGTGACTTTTACCCTTCTGACAGGCCACACAACTAATCAGCTTGACAACACTGGCAAAAGGCAGGAGGAAGCTCTCCCCGTGGTGGAGGAATTCTCTCTAGCATCAGTGTTTCAGCTGGGTGATGGGGTTCATGCTCACAGCCAGCCCCAGTTCCTGGTGTGCCTGCAGGCCTTTCTGCAAAGTCAGTTATTCATGAGTCATGACCTTACCAAAGCAAGAGAAACCTCTCCTGGGGCCATTTGGTGGCAACAAGGTAGGTAAACTTACTAAACCACCAGTGAACCAGATTGTTTAACCATGCAAAAGTTACTTGCCACTAGTTCTGCCGTGTGTCGACTGTCTTTCCTGAGTTGACAGAGCTAGGTTTAAACCTAGCAGTGAAGTGTAAGGGTACTTCAGCCTGTACTTCATCTACAGTTTTGCTGCCAATTCATCAAGGTTAGATTTGTCCTAATGATGCTTCTCACGGTCCAGGCTACTCCTAACAAGCTTAGAAACAAACAGAAGTTTTCAAGTTTGGATCTTGGTATCAATTTTCCCAGGTTATTACTGCATATATTAACAACTGCAGTCTTTACAGGGGTCTCGGGGGCTGCCCCATCCCACACCGTGTTTTCCCAACTGATACTCAATGTCAGCCTCAGAGTCCCTACAGGAGGCCATAAGAGCTGCCCAAATTCTGTGCTCATCCAGTCCTGCTGAGTTCAACAGCTGCACAACCACAGAAGTTGTAATAGAATAAGGTTTGGGAACAGCAGATATCTGAAAAAGGTTCATATGAAAGCTTCAAGAACATGAAAGTACAGTAATTTAGCTAAAAGATTTCTATAACTGAAGAGAGACTTAGTTCTGAAGTAAGCAGAAGGAGAAAATGTCATTTCTGTAGTGAAAGGAAAATGACAGAAGAGAGTGCACAGTGATGCATGCCAAAGCATTACCTGTTTCTGCTTGCCAGACCAAGAGAAAGATACTAGATTTCTATGCACACAAATACATGCACTTTTTTCCCCTGCCATAATTGATACAAAATAAGACAGTCAAATTGGAGATAGGAGAGAATTAGCAACTGTAGAGTGTTTGAGACTGCAGATAGATGTTAAAACAGCAAGGTATCATACTACTGTCAGTCCTCAACAGGTGGGCAAGACACCAAAACAAGCCTAAGTGACATGATTAAACTACTAAAAAGGAAACCAGAGGAACAGGCTAAATTTATTAGTGAGGTATACAACTAATTTATTATGTTTCCATTGTTCTCTGTGCTACATCACGTGGCTCCTGTAGAGAAGGAAAGACCAACGCTTGTACATGGCATATGACAAGAGTAGTTGGCAGGTACACAGACTAAAGGTGTGTATCTTGTTAACAAATGATTACTGAGTCCACTCTAACCAGTAGAAACATCATCAGATGATTTATAAACTCCTGAAGACTGCAGCGGGAGCTTCTTTGAATCCATATACAAGTCAGGCTTCCTTTCATCCCTAGTTACAGGCACAGGGAACCACCATAACATGCCTATTTCACTGGCACAAACAGCACTGACTTCAGCTACATCCCAACAACAGCACAGCCGTGCTTTTTCTAAGATTATAGGACAGTTTGGGGTATAGCGAGAACATGACTTGACTGCCCTGGTATCGCAAGATCAAACCACATTTTCACTGATCTAGAACATCTCTACAGATTTTTCCTTTATGGGTGAGCCAATACTCTGCCAGCTGAAACACTTACCATACGATCATTACGTTCTTCCTTTCCTAAAAGGATCTTCAGCACTCCCAAAATAGGTTGCAATATAAAGTGCTGAAGGACAATCAGAAGATGAAAATATGAATATGGATAACAAGCTTATGCATTTACAGAGATTGTTCACATAATTATTTGTGATTAACTACTTGGCCAAAGTACAAATGTATTTTGTGGGTGTGTGCACTATACATCTTTTGCTAGCATTGAATAGCTCTTACTGCAATAACATGCTGAGAAGCCTCCATGGAGCTTTTCTATACACTGCTAATTGCTGGAATTTTTAAAATTACTTCTAAGTTAACAAAAAAGTGCACATACTTATTTGAGTATTATACATACACATCTATGTAGAGGGTCATATGGTAAATCCATAGATACATTCGGAGTTACAAGTTAGTTTTCCTACACACTATGAAATTGTTTGTACTTTCTCCCTCCTCTGCATTTCTGATCAAATCAATTATTTTGCAGTTCTGAAAATGGAACTTCAAACCCGCGAACTGAATTTAGCGCTTGCATTATCCGTTTCACAATTTGCACTGCAAAAATCATCCTCTGCTCATTAATGTCTACAAGATAGTTTTTGTCCAACTAGCAAATTAAAAGATAGGAACTCCCTGTTTCCTTATTCTTCCATTTGGGAATACATCCAGTCTCAGCATTTTAGGTGTCTTAGACCTGGGAAAGCCATTTGCACAGAGAACCATAATAAAATTTGGAAAGTATATGACAGCAGTAGAAGCAAATGAGAACAAGATATTGGCCCACTAAGGGAACTGTGAAGCAGTTCCCACCGTTAAACGAGATACTAAAAATCCGATAGCCAATAATCAGCTGGACTACATGTGCTCAGACTCACAATTGCTTGTTGCTATATTTTAAATGCAGCTATTTTTAAATTAGAAAAAAGGAACAGCTGGCAAATGGTTTTAATTGGGTATCTTCCCTGCAACTGTTTAATTTCCTTTCTTGAAGCTTTGAGAAGAGCAAAAGCTCACTCTTCTTTTTGTGACTATATTAATCATTTATCAGATTAAATAACTTGATACCACTGGACAAACGTGAGCTTTGCAAGTTCCCTTCAACACCTGCAAATGTAAAAATATATTTTCTCTCTCTCCCCAGGGAGAACCTAGAAGTCACCTGAGAGCAACCAGTGCTTTATCTACTACACCATGCAAACACTGCTAACCCTTGTACAGCTATAAATTGCAGGACAGCTTTATGCAGAAGCAAGTTCCTGAGCCTCCCAGCTTAAGCTGGATGTGTTACAAGCTCTGGCTGGCTACTCACAAGGACAGCTTTTCTTGGACCATTTCAGTTCTTCCACTTTACTAAAAAAATAAAATAAAATAAAAAAAATCAGAAAACTACAGAGAGTCTGACAACAAAACATCAGGGACACTAAGCACTCAGGTAGCAGTGAAGCATGTTTTTTGTACCTTTATGTGAAACACTTGTTTGCCAAGAAAACCTTAGTGGTTGTCTTAAGCTTGTTTTCATCAGACTAAATGTGTATAACAGAGACAGAAGAACACTTCCACTGTTACAGAGCCAAGAAAGGTGTAAATATATTTTTACACAGAAGTAACCTTTTCAACATCTCACTACTGGGATAACATGAATGATCTGGGATACTAACATTTACAACAGTAGAACCTGAACACACAAATTAATTCTATTCACACCATAAACCTAAGGAACCAGAGAACAGAATGAATTCTGCTCATATGGATCACAGATAAGAATTTGAATACTGTCAAAGAGCAAAGTAAAAACAGCATTAGTTTTGCTGTTTCAGACAGACTGAACCAGTGTGCTCCCCTCCTTGAAGTCAACAAGCTTTTTTTTTTTTTTTTTTAAAAAGTTGCAGGCTACAGAACTGGATCTACATTAATTTTCAAAAGTGAAAATGCGGAAAATTCATTTCCTGTTATAAGAAAAAAAGCAAAGATTCAGAAAACTGATCTCCACTTTTTTTTTTGCTTTATGCTATAACTCCACCATGAAACATACCTGTCAACATCTCTCTCTATATACACACATACATACACGTATATATATTTTCCTTTGTGTTGATGAACGCATATCTATGTCAAGCTTAAAGCTTAAGAAAACATCCCTTATAAACCTGAAGAGACCCTCTTCCATTAGATAAACTAACTTCCTAATGTTTCTAGAAGAGTAACTTGCAGCCTTACCATAGTTTTAATAAGGAAGAAAAGTAAGGTAATTTCTACTACAATGATTTCTTCTTCTTCTTTCTTTATTTTTTTAAAATCTGTTGTCAGAAACCTTAGCTGGCCAGGACAGCGGTCAAGCACACAATTTAAGGAAAAGTTTAAGTCTTATTAGTAACAGTGGAAAACGAATGAGATGATAGAATAAGAGAGGATAAAAAACCACACTCTTACGGAAATGATCTTAAGAATATGCATAAATAGGAGCTATTTCTTGCTCTGCAAAATACTTCCTCAATGGCCTCCAAGAAGTCACTCAAGACAATAGGGTTCAAAGTATCAAATAACCAGGATGTGAGTCAGAGGCTTGGTTTTACTTCTTGCTCCGTCATTAATCCACTGTGCGATCTTGGCAAGAGCCATGTTGCCTCTGTATACCTTTGTTACCTTACTGCTGAAACTATGAGTGATATTTTTATCATTAAATATTTAGACAAAAAAGTCAGTTCTTTCCTTACAGTAGGGATGTCCCCTATTGGCTTTGATAGAAGTTTCATTCATTCAAGAGCAGATTTTACATCAGTGTCACTCTTTAAAGTGAAGACAGTGTCATTTGGCCACTACACAAGGTGAGAAAATACACTAATGACAGCCTGTTGCGCATAAATCCCGCAGAAAAATGAAATGGGAGAGAAAGTGGGATTATAGCAGTCATCTATTATGATTCAATCAGTCAATGGCTTCTTGAAACACCAGTTCATAAACACAAAAGCTATTTCAAAAAAAGAAAAAAGAAAAAAAGAAAAAAATCTGCTCCAGCATGGAAGTTCTGATGTTTTCAACTGAGGTAGAAAGCTTAACAAATAAATAAAAATATCCTGTTACTTGTCTGAAAGTTATTAAAGACTCTGAGACTAAACTCTTCAGGATAGATGGCTGAGAAATACAAAGTTTTAGGCTTACTTATCAGTAAATCTCCAAGTAGTACCACACAGCTTAGCCTAATGTGGTACACTGTTGGCCTAGAACACTTACTGTGGAGAGCTGTGTGGGCTTGTTCATCCATGTAACAACGACTAAAGGAAGAGACCTTGCTCATTAAGCTTCCAAAGCAAGAAAATCTTTAAATATAGATTATAAACCTAAATAAGATATTTCTGAGCAAGAAAGATGGCCTAAAACTTTATCGCACTATAATGACCAAAGTCTCTAGCTGGGTTAATGTTCTACGTGCTTAGCGCTGCCTGCAAAAGTGACTCAACAAATACACTATTCGGGAAAAAAGAAACAAAACCACTCACACATGCATACAAAGCATGAACTCCAAATGTGCAAACCTACTTTTAAAAATAAGCCAACAAGTCTATAAGTCTGTATATTGGTGTAGTCCACTTGCCAGGTCTGGAGGCAGACCTGGCAAGCAGCTTGCTTCCACCCAACCCATTGCCTTTACCCCAGAAGCAGGCAACCATGTGTGGAGAGGAAACCTAGCCCAAATGCCTGAATGCCTCCTCCCTTCTGAGATGACTGCATGTGCAGCTGAGCTGAAAATGCTCCCATCTCTATGCTAGGAATGGAGAATCTTCCTCACTCCTCTGCTGCAGAAACCTAGATCTTCTCCTATGCTGCAGCAGATGAGATGTCCAGCCCTCTTCACAGAGCCAGTGGCATCAGACCAGCTCTGTGTAAGACTGCAATAAGCTGTTTCAGTAGCAAATGCATTGATGGAGATTGAAGAGAAGGAACTGTTTGCATCTTCAGGGCTGAAGTGGAAACTGCCCGTCCTGAGAAGGTGGTGACGTGGGGCCTGCGGTGTGGTCCTCAAGCCACAGCTACTGACACTTGAACATCCTGGGCAAATAACACAACAGCAGCACACACACAGTTAATATTGAGCACAAGAAAAACACATGCATTGTTCAAGTTATTAATTTGAATAAAATCTGTGCAGGCCGGCACTATCTTCCTCTACCCATTCTTTTCCCTCCCGTATTTTACTACCCTACTGTTGAGCAACAAACAGGAACAAGATAGTGTTTCCTCAGTGTTTTCCTCTAAATCAAATGTAATCTCCCAGGTCTATTCTGAGATCATTGAAGTGCTTAACATATACGGGCTTCCCCTCCTCCTCCAAAGAGGTGTTGTTTCCTTTAAAGAATTTTATTTATTTATTTTTAAATAAAGGAACACAACAGATACATTGTAACATTTTTTTGGAGTACGGGGGACATTCTACCCTAAATTCTGTCCATCAGAAACCAGAATAAGCAGTTCCCTCAGCAACGTTAGCTCTTAGTTGTCAGAAATTGAGCTTTTCTAGGACTTAGAATGAAGCTGCTTTGACTGAGTATCAACTGGATGGACAAAAAGAAGATAAACCAAATGAAATCCCAGGATTCCAGAGATAGGAGACAGACACTTACTTGACAGCACACTACACTTAGAAGTGGTATCAGCAAGAAGCGTCACTGCATATTGGGATGCCACATATAGCAAGCAGCAAAGGACAGAACAGGTCCTGGAATGGTGCTACGCTAAAACTTTTGGCAATGACACAGTCACATTTGATGCCACTCCAGATGACTAATTCCAATCTATAAATAACTGAAGTTAGGGTAAGATGTGGACACTGTCTTTGTATTTAGTGCTAACAGTTGTCACTGAAACTGTTGCCTGCTTCTTCTCACAATTGAAGCAGTATGGAGGGAAGACGACTGCTAGTGAGGAGAGATCTTTGATGCGATGTCTATGATAGCAGTTGAACTTGACCAAAGCATCCTCTCAGGCCTGATCCTGAAAGATGTCTGACTAGTTTGGCTGAGCTCAGACTCAAACCATGAGGATATTTTTTTGTGACAATTTAAAAAAATAAAATAAAAAAAACCACCAAAACCCCAAACCAAAATTCTCTAAAGACAGTAAAAAAGAGAACTCTGACTTAACCGTTCAGATGACAGCGTCAGTGCTCCCTGTCATATTATCTCCACATTCAGAAAGACATTTACCTTCAGCAACAGAATAAAATGCAAAAAGGGCCCAGAGCAAGTGCCAGTTCAAGTGCCACAAACAGCACAGTACAGACTTGCCATCTTGGGCTCTGAAAGCAATCAAGCTGTCTGTTAGGTGCTCAGACAAGAAAACCCTCATTAGCTGAGCTACTGAGGCAGCGTGCTGCAGCACACTGACAAGGCTCTGCAGACTCTGGAGCTAGCTGTGTTGCAATTAACTGCAGTATCCTTGTGCCACACTGCCCCAAACAGCTTTCTAGGACATTATTCCTGGTGCCTGCAAATCTCTAAAATTGCTGTAGTCACTCATTAGTCTCTGAAGTATTATGTTAAACCATGGTACTTCAGGAGCATTTGCAATGCGTAACAATCACAACCATGAGAGCACAAGAATGTGCTACAGTCTCGATGTGTCATGCCATCACAGAACCACAGAATGGCTAAGGCTGGAAGGGACCTCTGGTCCCTGCTCAGGCAGGGCCACCTAGAGCCACTTATCCAGGACCACGTCAGGCAGCTTTTGAAGGTCTTCAAGGAGGGAGACTCCACATCCACCCTCAGAAACCTGTGCCAGTGTTCAGTCTCCCATCCAGTTAAAAAAAAAAAAAGTTTCCTGATGCTCAGAGGGAACCTCCTGTGTTTCAGTTTGGTTTATCACAAACGTGATAAATTTATGAAACAGTGCCATATAAAGAAAACAAAATGAAGCCAAGCAAGAGTACTACATCACAGAAGGAGAAAACGTGAACATTGGAGTAATTGGCTAAACTGTGAAAAATAATTCTCTAATAGGCTCTGAAACAATATTTCTATTGGAACAAGTCGCGTGTGTGAGCATGAGCTAGACAACAGTGCATGCCAAACCAGCAACAGTATTTTCTAACATACTTTTTAATGAATGGAACCTTCTTCTGATGAAAGAAGAAATCTCACTTTGTTCAATGTTTTCGTAAGGCCCCACTAAAATCTAAAAAGCTTCCACTAATAAACAATATATAAGTATTGAATATAGTAACAATATATAAGTATTGAATATAGTAACAATATATAAGTATTGAATATAGTAACAATATATAAGTATTGAATATAGTAACAATATATAAGTATTGAATATAGTAACAATATATAAGTATTGAATATAGTAAAAAAATGTTTTAGCATTTAATTCTAAAGTATTTAAACCACATATTCAAGTGATAAACAAGTCTCAGTTGCTGTTTTCATCTTTGTGTTCTCAATGCTCCAGCACCATCAAGACTTTGCATTAGTGAAATGACAAAGCTTTAAAATATATTAGGGAAATAAATAATTCCAGTGCATTAATTATTAAATCTGTTTCTGCTGCAGCTCCTCAGCAATATTCATGCATATTCCAAAGAGAGTTTCTCACCAATAGTCTTCACAGAGGGGAGGGGAAAAAAAAAGAGCTTAAGAGTTTTCAGTACAGCAAATAAGAGAAGTTCCTGTTTTTTATCTTCTTGTTTTACGTAAATACCTACTACACTACCTTGTAGAATAAGTTGCAGTGCATGTTAATGAGAAATATTCACATTGCAATGATTATGAAAACAGAAATCTGCAAGCTTTTAATTGAATCCGTTTATTTTATACTGAATTCTACAGAATTTCTTCTTGTCTTAAACAGCAATAATTGTAGTGTTTTAACTACAAAGACAGTCTTTGAACATACACTAATGCTGACATTAAAAGACCACAAGTTATCTAGAAAGATATTAGTGATTTCACTTTAATTTCATAAAAAGTACATCAATGTTCTATAGCTGTAGCACATGTATACACATGCTTGTGTCTTTGTACTTATCTTGGACAAGTCCTCCTATATTATACCAAATCAAAGCAGTCTAGTTTGTTAACAATATAGATAACTGAGATAAATCAGCCCATAGGATTAGACATTGAAGTGATGAGTTAGGTATAAATTCAACAACTAAATCAAAACCACAAGAGGAAGTGGTATTTCTTAGTGTGCAACACTATTTCCAGGTGCTTACAATGTCATTGAAGATATACTATAAGAATTCTTAAAACACACAAGAGCCAAGTTCCGCATCCAATCTTTCTCACAGTGAACTCTGCTTAAAATCTGGTAAAAGTCAACAGAAATCTTTGAACCATTTCAGTGAAAGCTGGCAGGAAACAAGCTCATATTCCCCAAATGCTTGGAGGGAGGGTGGAAGCCACCTTTAAAATTTCCTCATGCCACACAGAAACAAAATCAGGACTTTTAAAGTCTTTATCAGGGGAAAAGAAAAGAAAAAAAAAAAGACTCTCCTCATCACATAACGACATCTCTTTCCTGCCAAGATGGAGACTGGGGTTCAAGAATGTGTTAATACTCATTCAGAGCTGGCTTGAATGCTCATCTCCATATCTCAAGACTGTTTTCACCACTGGGGTTTCCCCACACAAGTCAGGAAATATCTTCCATGTATACAGACACTCCACTCCTCTTGCAAATGCCTCCCCAGAATCCTTTTCTCCACATATCCAAACAGGTATTTTAGAAGAGTCCTTAGCTTTTAGATTCCAGCCTTTTTTGACCCCTCTTCTTTTTGATTTTTAAAATTAAGGCTTATAGACTTATGAAAGACTAATTGTCACTCCTGCCTCAATGTAAATGAAGTAACTGTGCCCCAATTTCAGACGTTCTCTTCCCTTCTGATTTCAGCATTGTTGCTAAACCTGACACACAGAAAAGTCAATTAAGCACCCTAATAACATTAGCTAAAGCAACTGCATAAGAAATTGCTCACAATTTGTTTAAAGTATTTGTGCTTCAATTACTCACGAGATATTGCACTTAGTTGGGATTTCCTGTTCATCTTGATCTGATTACAAGAAGTATTTTGTAATCAGAGCAATTTGAAAGCATTTCACAGAAGTAATGATGTGTACATGTTAAATCTAATTTGGGAACTTGAAAATCTAGATTTGTTAACTGGCTTGTGGACTAGAAATCTTGTATACCGGGCAGCCATTCTGAAAAAGCAAGGCTCCCATCATGTTCCTCCAAAAATATATGCAATGTAGTTTTATTGAAAAAAACCCACAGTTTTCCTAGCACTAATTCTGATCCCCCACTAATAGCAGTAATTCATTTCTTCAGCCTTCAATATTTATCTGCTCCAAAGAATGCTGGAGTGTGGATACACTTACAAAACAAACACCCCTCCTAACCCCCCAGAGAACACTACTTGTAAGTGAAATGGAAAAGCACACCAGAGGAAACTCAGATACCTGATTCTTGGAACAAGCCTGATGATACAAGATAACCAAAGACACTGGAAGCTCCTGTGACTTGTGCTAAATGTCACAGAGATGTAAGAGCGTGCTTTGCAGAGACGGTCTGCACTCCAAGTCATCACAACGTGACTATGAATGATACCAAGGCAGAAATACTAACATAAACACCACAGAAGTCTGTAACTGCAGAAATACACATACTAGTGCTTTCTGTAACCATTCAGACTAAATCCAGGGAAGGAGCATGACAGATGCAGCACATGCTTCTGCAAGCAAACAGCAGGTACGTGACTATCTGGGCCCAGAGGGGAAAGGTTAGTTAAATCATCAGTAAAGGTGCTTTAGTCCTGAAAAACTGCTTGATGAGGAAGTCATCTGTATATCTACGTGCTTCCCTTCAAGAAACTGTGATCTCATCTGATGATTATTTTCTGAATTCTGAGAGAGGTGACCAACATAATTAAGTAAGTATGGGAAGGAAGGTGGTAAAAGAATAGTTTTAAGAGTGTTTTGAAACACAGCTTAATAAAAACTGCTCAGTTTAACAACCCAGTGTGCCCTAGGGATCCAGAGGTATCATTCAGCATGAGACATACAAAGTCCTTTGTTGTGTTACACTTCAATAACCTCCATGTCTGTCTTTCACAAACAGGTCAGCACTCTCTCCTGTTCTGCCCTGCATATCGAGAAATACTTTGTTCTCTTTTATACAATCTGAGAAGAGCCCAGCACCCAGAATCACAGACCATGGTGCTCACAGCTTTGTCCAGTTGTGTCTTGAAAGCCTCCAGTGATGGAGCCTGTACAGCCTTTCTGGGCAACATGGTCCAGGCACTGACAGCAGCCACAATTAGATTCATTTTTTTTAAAGGGCAAGTCAGGGCCACCCTGTTACAGTTTATGACAGTTGCCTCTTGTCCTGCCTCTAAGCACCTCCAACACAGAGCCTGGCCCTGCCATCTCCGTGACCTCAGGCACAGGAAGGCTGTACCCTTCCCAAGGCTGCTGGACAATGCACGTCAACTCAAGGGAAGTGTGGCCCAGGTGGAGATCTGTTTCAAAACTGAATTCCTGATCTAAAACCAATAGATATACCTGCTAATTATGGCCTAATTATACGTGTGATTTTACATCTGGAGAGATACTACACTGGAAGAACTAAATATTAGTTTTATACAAGTACATAAAACTAGTTCAAAATCCTACAAGGACACCCAGCTGAATTCAGGATGTATATTCTTCAGATTAGCCCATGCTTGCTACCTGGCAGGATATAGTCCATTTTAAACTAAGATGATATATTCATGCAGGGAGTTTTAAATAGGGTTAAATGTTGCAACGTTTCTGTTTAACCTAAAGAGTAGTCTGGCAAAAAGATCGTGCTTTGAGCAAAAAACACTTCTGCTGTGATCCAAAAGTGAAATATCCTTCATGTTATAAAAGCATCTTTTCTGTTCTACTATGAGTCATTTTTGCACTAGTTTCCCCAGCAGATGAACACACTTTTTATGACGTATATGTTGTTCTGAACTTTGTGGAAGTCAGACAAGTTCACAGATACATTTATGTTAAACATGTTCTTCCCCAACATTACTGCCAGCAGGGGCAACTCTGTGTGAGTATTGACAGACAAGATGTCAGGCACTTGCTGACATTTCAACTAATGTTTAACTCCTTCTGTAACAGGCCTAAATGGCGTAGTCGTTAAGATACCATGGCTTGCTGTGCCATGCTGACATTTCTAGAAGCATCACGGCTTCCCAGCACAGACAGGACTTCAGTCAGAGCCTTGCAAACCCCTTTATGCATTGCCAAGGGAGAGGACTGCAAGCACGGCCAAACGGTGGCTGGAGCGTGGCCCCTCAGATCCAAAGCATCACCAGCTCAGGAGGGTCACGGAAACAAGAGCAAGTGTGGCTGGCTCTGTACACCTCCCAGCTCAGCCTGGTACTGTGCCATGAGACCTCCTCCTGTTCTTGCAAGGTCAAGGTAATCAGCAGAAAGGAGTGTATGAACCTAGGTGAGAGCTTGCTCCAGTGAGTCTCCAAGAAGGAACTGCCATCTTCTTCACATGGACCATACTCAAGCACAGGAGAAAGGAATAGGAAACATCAATTGATTTACAAGAGGTGCAAAATTCAAGCTGGACAGATGGCATCAATTAGAAGGTAAAATACAACAGTAAGATCCATACACTTCAAAGACCACAGACTGCATGCCCTCATATGCACTGAGTTCATTACTTTGCTTCACATATCACCTTAAAATAGACCTTCTTCTGGAATTAAAATTGGCAGAATTTGAGCAATACAGTTTCCAGATACTATTTGTCTTTGGGGGATTTACCTGAAAAAAAAAAAGTTTCCTTTGTGTTTTGATGAATGCTGGAGATTCAACAAAGGCCAGGGAAATCCTGTTATTTTCTTATTTCCAAGGGACTACTCTAAAACTGGACAAGAAACAAAAGCCTGATATCTTGCCCATTTGCACCATTTAGCTACTGCTGAGCACTGGAGACTTTCCAGGAATCAATGTCACCTCTCCGATCTGGAGAATTTAATATGATATCATTTATTACGTGGAATGAATGCATAGTGCTGCAATTTCCTGTTTGTTTTTTTTTCCAGATTAAAGGAAATTGCTTTATATCTTATGCTGACATATATATTTTTGTAAAGTCCTCCCATAGTTCCATTTACAAAATGAACCATAGCAATACTTACGTAATTAGATTACACAGGACTGTATTAGATTAAATTCAGTATTTGTAACTAATTTCTATGGCATCTTCTACAATGGTATCTAAGAATCAGGCAGCTTTTTTTCCCCCTTATGCTCAGTTTTGCCATACTTTCTCCTTATTTAATAAAACGTATGTGCATACATGTTTGAATTAGTAACGCTCTGCAAAATGCATCAGATTCAATTCCTTTTATTACCATAAACATGTAAAGGGCAAAGCAGGTGCAGGTTATCACAGAATCTGATGAATGGTCTGCTTGCTTCTGGTCAGATTATACAGCAGTACATTGGCATGCAGATGTGGAGGCCTCTTTACTCCACTCAAACTTTGCTTGTATGCTCTACCAGATCTCATTTCTGTGAAAGAGCAACCAGGCAGAGGAGCATCAACGGTTATCTGAAACTCGGGCCAAAGCATTCAGGTCTCAGCACACAGGAACACGAACACAGTAATCAATGGTAGGCTCCTCAGAACACAACTCATTCCACAGATGAAACTGCAGCATATCAAGCAGCAGTGGGGGGAGGAAAAAAGTGGTACAGTATTTTAAGTTTATTTGCTCAAAGCTGTTTTTGCAGTTAACAGCAGCATTTTTTGAACTACAGAAGAAGTGCTTTGCTCTCAACTCCCAAGCTGCTGTCCCCACGTAACACTGACTGTGAGAACACTGCAAAGAGGACTTTTGAAATAGCATTGTGTTAACCTAAAAGCACCTGTAACTGAACGCTCAGAAACAGGTTTGTAAGTCTGCATACTCAGATTTTGCACATTTAAGGTTACTCATGAGTTGAAGGATGAGGTAGGATTAAAGCACAAGAATGTTATCTACTCATTAAAAAAAAAAAACTACTTTCATTGAGCAAAATGCGGCTTTCAAAAGTGAAAATGCAGAGGAGTAAACCTTCACCTATAGGTAACACAACCTTGACAACATTCAAAGCCTTGTCCTATAACTAACCCCCCTCTAGCCCTCCCCATTTAGGCAGATGCCTTGCAGAGCAGAGTTTTCCACCACTGCAAATTAGGTTTAGCACTTTTGGTCATATGGACTGGCAAAAAACAAAATACACACAAACCAAAAGCCGAAAATAAAATATATTCCCAATGAAGGGATAAGTAGGGAGACAAGGTGTTTTTTTTTTTTTTTTTTTTTAAAGAAAAAAAGATACAGTGTTCATTAAGGCTCACTTTGGAAGGCTGAAAGTGAACCTCAAGCATT
The DNA here is from genome assembly GCA_013399475.1 of Chauna torquata. NCBI lineage: Eukaryota > Metazoa > Chordata > Aves > Anseriformes > Anhimidae > Chauna > Chauna torquata. The sequence continues at coordinate 354,341 of VXAL01017673.1, read as the reverse complement.
AGCCATTCACAAAAATATTAGAACCCAAACAACAGAAAAGCATTTCTACTTTTTCCCTATTAGGGAGAATAAAGGATAAAAAAAGCCTATTGCATTGGCAAGGGGAAAAAGTAGCTACTGGATATCAAATTGTACTTTCTGGGTATGCCTACCTGATGACCACAGGCAGGTGATATTGCTAGGCTAAGCTAGAAGAAATTTGTAAGAGATCCCTATTAAAAAGGCACAACTACTAATACATAAATTAGTCCTTTTTAGCCAACCAGTAACTTGATTGCTGCAATGTGGAGTCAGAGCTAAATGATGCCCCATTTTCTTATTTTGACTGGAAAATGAGGAGGCAAGCACACCTCACCTGGGCAGAAGCATGGGGACAAGCTCAGAGAAGTGTTTCCTTCTGTAACATACCAGAGAGAGCACAGGGGACACTTTTTCAAGCATAAAGTATGTTGTTTCATGCTCAGTGTGACAATTCCTCAGCTGGCCTTCATTTGGCTGCATCCCACACGCACACACACAGTGCATCTCCACAGCTTTCTCCAGATCTAACCATGCCTGGCATGGTGCCCTCAAGTAAAAGAAACACCACCACGCTGGTTCTTCCTGCCAGAAGGTGCATTTTTGCAGGCAGAGGAACTACACCTCCTCTTACACTGTGGCGCACCTAAAGACACTTCCAGTGCTTGACCTTGAGCACAAGATAATTAGCTCCTTGCTGTGCATCACCTCAGACGTTAGCATCAAAACAAACTCTAGTGTAAAATCACTTCCCATTGCCCTACACACAGGGATTGTGGCAAACTTGCAATATAATGTTGGAAAAGGTACGTAGACATACTGAAGTCTTAAAATTTAAAGTACAGCATTTCAGGAAAAAAAATGATTTTATGAATTTTGCATGAAGTGATTTCAACTGAGATCACTGATCTCAGCGCTTTAGTTTAATCAGGCCTGTGTGCAACAGCAGCAACTGCTCATGAAAACGCTATTATGCAAGTGACAATCATGCATCTCCATCAACAGCAAAGATAACACCATTGATATCATGACACTGACAGTTCCTCAAATTATTTGAGAATGGATTTTATAGGGATGCTTACAGTTTTTCCTAATGTTAGCGAAAGAATTATGTAGCATTTAAACTAGGGTTTAAAGATGGTCAGCCATAAAAATTCAAACTTTGATACAAACTGCTGAGATCTTGAACTAAATCTACAGTTGCATCTGAATTCACCATACTCAAATTGATGTTCAAATTAATAAAAGCTATTCACATTATTATTCTGATTAACATTTCATGCATTTACTTAAAATGAAATCATTGATGCCAACAAAATACTTCCAAATTGTAACATTAACAAACATCTTTATTAACTCTTTGAAATATTTTTTTCCCCTTCCTTTTCAGTTAATAAAACACAAGAAGTTATCCACGACTTCCAAATTTTCCTGAGGGGACAGGAATCTAATGTGGAAGAACATTAGCCATGCCAGACAACAGAATGCCAGGCAACTGAATTTTAACAGCAGCCAGAGATAAAAGCCATTTTAGGCAATGGCCCATTGGTCTGAGCCCTTGACGGTAAGGTAGGAAACCCATCTGCAAAGTCATCCTCTTCCTAATTTGAAGGAGAGACCTGAACCGTGTTTCCCGAAAACTACTAGCGCCTTCGTCTATATGTGATTCTGGGAGGAACACCTCTTTCTCCTTCAAAACTGTTCCAGTGTATGTTACCTTCCTTAATTTCTTAACTGGGGATAGGTCAGGGAAGAAGCTCTGCAGCTAGGAGCTACGACAGTCTTTCTCTCTTTGAACATGGGACGGACAGCTTCGGTCTCTAGCAAGCAGTCAGTTACACAAAGTGGAAAGCTTCAGCAACCACAGCAAGTAAGGCACACTCCAAAGGAGTTAGTCAGCAGCCTGGAGCTTAAAGCACTCACCTATGGGAACAGGATGTGAAAACAAGTTTTCATCTCACTAGGCAAGTGCCCTGGTATTCATATAGAGCTCAGTGCAGCAGAGGAGAAATATCGTAAGTCAGGACATCAGAGAAAACCATTTAATTATGAGGCCCCAACCCTTTCCTCAGCACCTCCTTCTGGCAGGCTTAGGTTGCCTTCAGACCAGCTTAGGGCTCTGGGTGAATCCTTTTCTTGGTCCCTCAGCTATACGAGGAGCCCACGCATCAAGATTCACGTATTAAGACTCCTGTTCAAAGCAGACTGTGTGAAGAGTCTCTTTGCAAAGTTATCAACCCAGAGCTCTAATACATATGCAGTTCTAAGTTACACATTATTCATATACATTTATGAATACATTCATATATTATAAACATTCAAATATATTCAGTATCTATCCTTACTCTTGTACTTCTATACACTTTTCCAATACATTGCTGAAACCTCTGAAACACTTTGCTTTTTGTACTGAAAGTCCCAATGTTGTTACTAGGGAGCATGTTGTAACTCTTGGCAGACCTGAGCTAGGTGTTCTCTATTTCAATCTGAATTAAAATCTCTGCTAAAAGGTTATCATTGGACTTGAAATTCCTGAACTACTTTAGAAGTTGAGCCAGTTGTCTTCCTCCTGCCCTATGCTCCAAAGCAGTAGGGAGATACTTAGGATTATTGCTGATGCAGGAGAATATGCTCATGTTAGTAATACAATTCTTGAAGAACTTTTTCCTCAGTATGTTGAGGGACACTTGGAAAAACATCACCAAGTCATGCAACACAACCTAAAAGGTCACTCCAGATACATCTTTAAGGCTCCCTCTCTCAACAAGCAAGGGTTACTCAAACCAACTAACTTCACAGTATTCAGCACTCTCATTTTCTGTTGCTTGTTTTACGAGGAGCTATTACTTATCTCATTTCATCCCCTCCTTCTTGCAAAATACTTGCAGGGTAATGACACCAGGAATACATGGCCCCTCCTGGATACAACCCCCCACACCAGCTCCTGAAAGCACAGCCTGGTAAACAGCCATCTTACCCTCCCTTTCCATACAGAAAGTCAGCTTAGAGGGAAGAAAAAAAATATTATCCTTTTAAACAACAACAAAAAAAACAGACAAGAAAAAAGCCTGAATAACTGACACAATGATAGGAATAAGTGAAGACAACTGCCAGCAATAGAAAGAGTCTGTCAAAAGACTGCAGTTAAGCTTCACAGTAGTTTTACAGTACCTCTGAAGGCTCCGTATGCCGTTACGTCTCTGTAGAGGCTGAGAAGTGCCAGGGCAGGAACTGCAGAGCTTGAAGCTCTCTCTTTCCCCTTCCCTAAAGACTATAGGGGCATGAGCCCAAATCAGGCAAGGGGCCCAGCTGGTGCTCCTTAAAGACAAATACAACCAGGACAGAAGGCATTCAGAGACTCAGCTCGCTGCCCTTGTTGGCTGGCAGCATTAGCTATATGTCTTGCATCTGTTAGGCTGCTTCCTAAGCAGATGCAGTTCAGAGAAAAAAGCTTTTCTCTGTCCTCCTGCAAACCTGAGTGACCTGCTGTTTGGCCTCTCTCTTTGCTTGAACAACTATACTCTCTTCCTCTCTTTGCTTCCAACACTTGTATCATCTGCATGGCATCACACAAAACAAAGACAATAAGAGATGCTCTCACTGTACAAAAAAATTCAGGGGATAAATATTTACTTTTTAAAAATTATGATATCTTTATGAAAATTTGAAAAGAAAGTTCATTTGGGGGAAGGGAATACTGTGCTAACAGCTCGGGGTTGATTTTTTACTTTCACTTCAAAGTGCTTTTAAAATTCAAATATTTATTCAGAAAAACAAAAAAAATGATGTTTGGTTCCTTTCTATGAGACTTTAAATGAAGTTTTCAATCTGTTTAATTATAAATGGCATAAGTTACAAGTTTTCACAAGTCAAGGTTCATTTTCAGAGATGTACCCTATCGAATTTAGAAGTAATTAAACAGCATTTTTTCATATGGCAGAGAGGAATAAATTAAAATTTGGCATGAAATTACAACTTTCTGGGGGAAAAAAACTGACAGTGTTTGAGATTCCAGTTTTCCTCTAATGAAAGCTGTGCGTTACATTATCTTTAAATCTAGACAGAGACAATCATGTCTTTATTTCCCTGGCATTTTTGATGTCATTCATATGATGTTTTTACTTATCCTATATTGTGTCCGACACGCAGAGAATCCTTCAGTCTCTTATGTGATTCAGGCTAGTACTTCTCCAGTATTTTGGCTTAAATGATCATTTACCTATTGATAATTCTAATCTTGTAGATGATTCCTTCCACACATGTAGCAGACCTCAAGGTAGTAAAGCGCTGGTCCCAACAGAGACATACTGGTGTCCAAATGTGGTTTGTTTGTTTGTTTAAAAGAAAGATCTACCTCCCACTACAAGGAGAGTCCTGGGGTAGTTCTCGAGGTCTTCAGAAAAGGCAGCACAAATATTTGTCATGCCATCCAGAGAAAACTGCCCAGCTAATGGACAAGGGGTGCAAGCAAATTCCCTCTCAACCACTCAGCTCTATGTAACACCCATCTAAGAACACTAATGAAGATGTGGAGACCACTAGTATTTATAAAGTGATTGTGGGAACAGGTAGAGAGTGGTAATTCCTCTTTGCAACTGGGCTCCCAAGTATAAGCCTATCTTCTTTGGGCAGGCAATTTCTGTGTACTAAAAAAACAATGTCCCTATGCATCAAAGCAAATAGAAACAATAGCTATGCTAGGAGATATCCTGCTAGAGGGCAGCACATACACATACTCCTAAAAGCCAGCAAGAAAATGCCATGGAAAAGGTAAAACCTGGTTATTAAAAATCATCTGAGCTTTATTTAGTTTTTAATTATCTTTGCTAGAGATTGCACCAGGAATATAAACTGTTTCTTCATTATATGCCATATACTGCTGGACTGGACTAGGACCCTAATATGGTGGATATGGTATGAGAATCCAAGAGGACCTGATGAGCACTGAAAGGAAGATAGATTATAGCAACCAGCTCTCAGAACATGACATTATGAAGAACAAGCAATTTTTGTCTCAGGTAGCAAAAACGTTAACTCTCAGGGGTAAGGGAACAGAAGACAAAAATAAACCCAGCATGAAAGAAACCAAAGAGATATTGCCAAGAAGTACCTAACTTCTTTTTCACTTTAAAAAATACTTTGGTTTTTCCTAACTTGCTTAAATTTCTTATCCTGAGTAAACAACTTTCAGCATTTTTTTCTGAGAACTGCTTAGCTATGTGATTTGTTTTTTTTTTTTCCTACTCCCTTGCTGAAACTTTTTATAAAATCAGGAAAATCTTATTTATACTATAAATTGTTATTGCATTTAAAAGACTACTGAAGAATCACCAGTGAGATGGAATTCTGCAGACATTATTGCAGACAAAACATCACTTCTGTCACTGCTCATGAAAAATGAATGTTCGTGACTACCATCAAAGTGTTCTGATTTCTGTTTTCAAGATGATTTTGTACTGGTTCAGTTCCAGATTTAACCTTCTTTCCTGAAATCTTTCTTGATTGATAGAGACTGTTCAACACATATAATTTTTTCTCAAAAAAAGTGAATAAGTATAGAGCCAACTCTGCTGGGAAGCAAATCTTACATTTCCAGAAAGTCTGGGTTATTCCAGCCAATAATCGATCCTCAGCATTTTATACAAAAACACTGTTCATTTATTTACTTGAAATAAGTAGAACCACTGGTATAGCCTGGTGGTTTTTTTTGTTTGTTTTAGAAGAATCACAGAACCATAGAAACACAAGGTTGGAAAGCACCTACAAGACCATCTAGTCCAGCCGTCATCCTATCACCAATACTACCCACTAAGTTACTAAATTATATCTTGTAGCACCTTGTCCAGGCACTTCTAGAACACCGCGAGGGTCGGTGACTCCACCACCTCCCTGGTCAGGCCAGAATAGACATTGTGAAACTGTAAAATATCAAGAAATACGGTTTCTGAAATCATTTTGTATCTCTAATTTTTTGTGTGATTAGCATGAATAATTAGAACAAGACGGGCAGTTACAACTTCGTGAATGACTACAGACCTCTGACAGAAAAGGTGAAGTACATGGCAGCCAAGGCAATGATCTTAATCCTACAGGTGAGGGGGGAAGGCCTGGACACGAGTGGATGCATTTTGTGAGTCAACAACTGGCTCTGCAGCTGGCGTTGCAAGTGCTGCTTTGGCTTTTCTGGCCAAGGATCCCTCTTTCAGGAACATGAACTGAGAGATGGGTTCTGTTTGAAAAAGTACGACAAAAGCAACTTTGCCAAAAGGCTTGCCAACCCACTGCAGAGGACATTAAACTAAGTACATTTGGGGACAGTGAAAATAGCTTGCAGTTAAGTGAGAGAATGGAAGTAAAGGGGAGCTAAGTTACTGAGAGTCCTCAGGAAGGATAAAAGAGGTTAAAAGGTGGTCAATTCACGTGCTGGTACACAAACGCACACAGCCTGGGAAACAGGAGCAAGCAGAGCAGATGCATAACTACAGCTTTGTTGGAGTACCTGTGACACGGTGGGATACTTCACAGGGCCATTGCTCTGCAGAGGATGGATGAATATAGGCAAATAAATAAAGCAAATAAATCCAATCTCCTGCAGTCCTACTGCATATATGAAGAAAAAAAAAAATTTTAAAGTATCAAAATGAATAAACTGGAAAGTGCTGTACGTTTGCAATATATTCAACTCTGCACTCAGGTATCTTGATACTTTCTTAATCTGCAGATCTTTGCAGACAAATATTTATTCTTCCAATATTTCCCCATATCTAATTCACTTTAGCAGTCAAGAAAGCCCATCCCTAAGCTTGACTTCATGCTGAACAGTTATATTTTCACCATTACTCACCAAATTTCACCTTCAGGGAAGTGGGCTAATATTCATGAATTTGCTAAGGCATGCTATCCCCAGCTTCTGATTTTTCTCCCCAACTAAGGAGCTGTTACTTCTGTGTCCATTAAACCACATTTTTTTGAGTTTTATCAATTTTAATTACTGTACACATGGCTTTGGAATCCAAATGTCATAATATAAAATGTATCAAAATTTTGATACAAGTGATACAGGTAATGAAACACAAACAAAATCTAATGCTATCTGAAAAAAAAAGTCTGACATTTTGCCCTGAAGAGATCCAAGAAAGCAAGTCCCTAAGGAGAGTACTCACTACTGATTGTACTCTGTCTTCTTCCCAGAGAATACAATTCTCAGCACTCTTGGATAAAGTAGAGTTTAGGCATGGTGAAGGTATGGAAATGATTTTGGAAACTGGAATCCTTTATTAATCCTCTGTTAAGGGAAAGCTCCGGCATCCTGAAAGTTTTACCATGTCAGTCAGGGAGGAAGCACAGTATTACACTGTACAGATAATTCACACCCTTCTTCCTCAAACCCATATCGGCAGTTGCACTGAAAATTTTCTAGCACTGGAAATTAGCAACTCAGTAGGCTTTCCTGGCAGGTAATTATATCAGCACTGAGATATTCTGACTTTCTTTGGGGATCCTTTGTTCACCTGAACAGAACTGCATGTACTGTTTTCCTCTTGCACAGGAACACTGCGCAGAATAAGAGAAAGGATCACTCAGAATGAGCAAGGAGATAATTTCAAAGCAATAAGAAATGCTTAACTTTTATAGGTTTGCTTTTGGGAGGCATGGGGAATGGAGCAGAATAAGAAAGGGGAAAAGGAATTTGCTTATGTTTCAAGCTTAAAAATTACTGATTCAATGGAATATCTAAATCTGGGGATTCTGAAGCATACTGTACAGACATACGCGCTGTCAGTTGCAAACTACTCCTACAGCACTAAGAGTTGAATGCAGTGCCATATGTTATGCCAAGATTACTGATTTTCATTAGATGTGAAAGAAGATTTCCAATTTTAATCTTCATTTTCAATCATTATTTTATTTGGCAGTCTAAACACAATGATGACAGACGGTATCTCGATCCGATCTCTGAACACCTGCTGCAGGTACATTCCCTCTCCATTTCTCCCTGTCCCTTTCAAGTTTGAAGGGAAAAAAAGAGAATCCTTGAGACTGAGCAAGCCCTAGGGATTTTGCCAGGCAAGAACACCAAGCTCATCAATCACACTGCTTCCCCACGAGAAAGCTATGATGGGTAGCAGCCTGTGACTTGTGGCCTTTAAAGAAAGAGGTCAGTCTACAGTGAAGCTGAAGCTGTGTTAGCATAGATCATTTCCTGTACAGAACAGGGCAATCCTATGAAGGAGCTGGCATCCCACTCCCTTTTCACTTTCCGACTCTAACAACAGGATGAGAGAGGAATAGGAAAACTGTGAACATTAATCACTCTCCTTTTACGTGCACAGGGATTGGTAAAAAACAGGCTAGGAGGAACATGTCGAGAAGAGTGCAATGTCCCAGTTCCATGTCCGTGCTGACTGACTAAAGTAACGCTCCACGTGCTGGCCCCAAACTTGTCAAAAATCATTTAATCCCATCCTCGAATAAATGGCAGAGGATGTGAAACAATGGTCAGAGGACTTTACTGCGCTCACGATGCTGCACAGTGGGATGGTCTCCTTGGTTGGAGCAGTGTGAGGAGCTGCAATCCCAGTTAATTTTCAGACACCAGGCTAGTGTCACCATAGTTTCTGCTTTATTAGTTAAGGGAGATTGATTTCCCCAAACTGTTAATATAAGGAACAAAAGAGATTACAGCAGGTGGAGCATTCATAATGACTTACTTTGCTTCAGCAAGTGGCTTACAATTAAAAAAACAAACACACAAGAGAGGAGAACCTAAGGTCACAGCAAAATGATTACGTTCCCAGAAACAGCCACCCGTGTAGAAACTAAAAAGCAATGGTGTATCACGGGAAGCAGTGCAAACAAGTAGTGTTCCAATAAGAAATAAATGTGAAATGCAGCTGTAAAAACGAACAAGAGTTTTCCTGGGAAGCAGAGGGTGATGGTCACTTTTTGGTCACATTGAGCTGTATAAGCAAAGAGGATCTCATTCTCCAGGGATAGCTGTAAAGCAACTTCATGAACACTACAACTCCCCCCACAGAAAAATGCCAAGCTATCCATTACCACCCACAAGTATGTATTCTGTACTTGCATGAGTCCTTTTGGATCTCTTTCCACATCTGTGAGTGTCTCACTGTTTTTTAAGTAAAAGACCCCAAAAGTTTTTAGGTTGCATTAGAGATAACGGCTCACAGGTGCACAGAAAACAGCTGGGAATGACTTTGTATGTATGTAGCACAGCAGCTGGCAGCACAAGTCACAGAATGCCACGGACTGGCAACGGTCACGTAGCCACTGGCTCTGATAAAGCTGCTCCCTACCCCTACTCCAGTAACCACTCAGTCCTCCCCGTTTTCTCCGTCTTTGATGTTTAAAGTAACCTCAAGCAACAAACCATACCTAATTTCATTTTGGTTTGTCACCAGCCCAGATAATTCAGGTAGTCTTCTAATGCTACCAGATTAATGGCTTTCACTTTCCCAGCTCTTTGCAGTTCAATGAGGTGAATAGTTTCTGTAGTTGGATAATCTGTCTCCCTAGTATCATTTTTCCTTCATTTTACACAAGGTTGAACACATTCTCCATCTACAATTTCTTATAAAAATGGTATTTCAATTTGCACAAAATAGTCTGCCTTTTAGAATGCCAAGAACAGCAGCAAAAGATCACATTTTCCTTACGGAAATTACTCATGTAACACCTGCTAGAAACAGTGAAAGCAACAGAACACATATCTACAGACTTCTTATTTCTTGATTTTCATTCCAATTCCTCAAGGTGCCTCAGGTAATAATATTCTGACAGAGCAGCACCAAGTTATGAAATGTAACTGTGTATCTCAGTCTACCTTTCGAATCAAATCTCACTTTGTAATATGGCAGAGGCATAACTGCTGTAAACTGGAGTCACTATCAGGGTCTAGTTTACAGTATATAGAGGGTAGTGTTAGCCAACATACAATAGCTGGCAGTGCAAGGTCAAATAGAGAAAGCACTGGGCTGTGAAGAGGCATTTATTCCATTTGCTTAATGCCATGCTGAGCTTCTGGTACCTACTGGAAAGTGGCATCCCTGTTTCAGTACAGCTTGTGCTAGCTCTACCACTGTGCAACTTAATTAGAGAGTAATTTTGCATGAAATAGGTCTTGAGGCTTAGGCAGGACGGGAGCACAGGTAGGTCAGTAGCTGCTGTTGCATTTGGAACACCAGTGATGATACAGCTATCGTCAACCCAAAAATAACACTGCTTGAGCAGCACTACGCTTTCCAGTGGGAGTTGAATTATTCTGCACTCTTGTTTTACTTGTCATCAAGTGAAGCAGGGCAAATATTTCTATTCAGCATGTCTCTGACTGTTAGATCATTAAGGTGCCTGCACACACCTGACGTCTCGGATAGATGTCATTTCTAAGAAAGGTGCTGTTTTACACAAATATGTATGTAAGATGTGCGTGTCTGTGTATATACACATGCAAAATGCAATCCAAGACACACATGGCCAACGTATCAGAGCTCCTCCTGTTTTCTCAGTGCAGTGAGGTGAAACCCAAAGCCTGACCAGCTGACAGCAAAGAGCCAAGAGGCTGTTTGCTGTTTTAAAAACAATAATCTAGCTGGATTATTTTGTTGGGTTCTCCATTGCAAGGTTGTGTGAAGAGACTAACAGCTCGTTCAGTGGCCGGGAAACACTGTATGGAGTTTTTGACCTCTGGGAGTCTAATTCAGACAAAGGCCACTTTGGTGGTGGAGACTAAAAGGCATTACTTCGCAACCACTTATCAGTAACCTGCATGAAAGGAGCTGATGGCTGCAGCCTACCTACAAGCATGAGGGATGGCTGCATCACGAAGTTCATATTGATCACAAGAGAGATGCCACACACTGCGCAAGCTAAGGAATGAAAAAACCCTACAGGTAATTTCTTCAGGTCAGAACCGAGGCACCCCAGCAAGGAATTACACTGCCACTTCCCTGGTCTGCTGCACAAGAGAGTCTCATTTTCTAGGACTGTTTTTGAACAACCGCTCTGGTTTTGTTTTACTTTACATAAAGTACGCACTATGCTACTTCCTGATTTCTTCCAAGCATAAAAGCAGTCCAGTAGGATCAGATACAGTATTTTAAAATCTTCTGGGAAGAACATGACTGGAATATTCATTTGAAGTAACAATTATATGCACATTTTCTAGCAAAGGTGACTGTATGAGCAGACAACAAAAGCATTCCTGATTCTCTCAACAGTGTCTGTTGAGTCACATACAGAGGGGGAAGACTGTCAAATGTGTTTTTAAGAAAGCTATCACTGTCATATTCCCTGTGAGAAGTATTAACAGTATGATATTAATAGCAATAACAACAAAAACAAGATGGGCTGACAAGATGTCTGGCCGTAGTCACAGAGGCTTGAGCTATGAAGGGTTTGGTGAGTGATATGCTAAATATTTGTGCAATACAGATGTGATCACTTGGTTTCTATACTGAAGCACTGACTGCTTTGATTTTAGCAGCTAGAGACAAAACCACTAAACACACTAACACCCACTGTACCTTTGTAGTAAGACCTTCAAAGGATTCCAGCAGGTTAGGTCTGGTTTTTCTCTGTTCAACCTAATTCTAGCATTCTTTAATCAGTTTATGCTTTTCCGCATGGCTTCCCAACACGAGTTAAAGACAGTTGCATAGATGCTTTTCAAACACACTGGCCTACATACAGAATACGGGATATAGCTCTTGATAGTGCTCCCTGGTTAGGCTTTTGACCAATTTAAAAAGAATGGAGCCCTATCCCAAACTTTCAATAATCCCTTCAAACTAGAGCAGCATGTTGAATAAATCCAACGGCTGAGTCTGCTCTCTTCTCACCACTGTATTTCCCCTGTTTCCTGTGGACAGTAACAGATTGCGGTTATCCAGTCCACAGGCTTCTACACCCTACACAACTAAAGCTTTTTATCATCAAGTGGGGTACTGTCCTACCAGTTAGCTCATTTTCACAGATGGTGTTTACTCTGTAGCATCAGGTGGATGACACCCACGTTTCCTCATTCCTATTTTTAATCATATTTACTGATACTTAAAGGTAAAACAGTAATCTAGAAGGAAATACTTATACAGTCAGGGGAACAGAAGAATGGCAGATGCTATTCTTGTACCCAGCGTGTTCTGTGTGATGCTTCGCAAAAAGTCAAAATTCATGGCACCAATTTGTTCTATGACTTCTCAGTTATCACCACACTCTGCTGGTGTTCTTGCCTAATTACTTTTTAATTAAAGTAAGTGACTCTCACTGTCTCCCTGACTTTGAGTTCCATGATGATGGTTCCTCACTCAGGTCAAGCGAGAGCAGTCTCAAGACTGCCCTGACCTGTTCTGTGTGTAGTCATGTATGATCAGGGATGCACCCTCCATCTGGAAGGCATTTTAGTAAGCTCTGCTATGCTCCTGCAGAGAAGGAATCAGCATAAATACCTCCAAAACATGCACTAACTGGGACTTGGCACAGCAAAACTGTATTTGTGTGTGTGAAAGCTTTAACTGAGCCATTGCAATCAAAGATTGCCTGCTTCTCTGCACTATCCCAGTGGCATAGAAGTCAGCACACATTTATAAACTGATCCTTTACTATATAATAGTTGTACCACTATTTGCTAGAGGGAGAGAGGGAGAAAAAAAGAGAAAGGAGAAAAAAAGAGACAGAGGGAGACTATACGTCTTCTGGAAATAGTGAGCTCCCTGCAATACACAATGCATTCAACTACCATAATTTCTATGCTCATCCAAAAATTCCCCTCTGATTTGTCTTCCTCAGTAACCATCAGTCCTCCTCAGGAGTTTAAAAATATTCTGGTGCTGCAAAAAATAAAATACAAGCATATTAAGTGATTCTTTCCTCAGGGTCTCTGGTATTCTGTGGCTACTATTCAAATCACAAGTTCTTTATATCTTGTTTAGTAACAACCATATACTAACCAATAATAAAAGTCATTGTACCCTCTTCAGACTTACTCTGGATGCTAAAGAAAAGGAACTTGGCAGCCAGCAGCACTGCTTTCATTCAGGCAGGCTCAAGTTCCCTGGGGTTGCCTTGTCCAACTTGTTTGTTTTTCCATCTTATGCTCATATATGCAACTCTTTTTCCTGTGCTATACAGAATTACTCTGCTAGCATCTTACATGAATATAATCATGAGTTATAAAAAAAAAAAACAAACCAGCATTTATTAAATGAACAAAGTTCATTTCTTATACAGTGTTTCTTATTCTGCAATCTGCCGTGTTTATTCACTTGTTCATTGATGCATATTTCATTAATTTGAAATAGGCTCCCTAGTCATTGTTTCAGACTAAGCTCCAGGCCAGTAAAACATTTAAGCAAGTGCAGGACAGAATTTTAGGAGTGTAGATAATCCTACTGAGGGAACTGAAACAGAATCAGCTGCACCAGCAACATCTGCCCCCTGTGTGGAGTAAGAATGAAACAGGAAAAAGTTCATTCTCTACCCTCAAACATTTGTGAAACATAATCTGTTTTTACAGTACTTAACAATCACACTTTTCTCCAGGAAAGGAGGTTTTGCATTAATTGCCAGAAACTGCATGTCTATAAATAAAAGACGCAAAAAAGGAATCTTACGATACTGATGAAGTGAGAAGAATCTCAAAGCTTTGAGCTAGATTCTTGACGGCAATAGAGTGCGCTAAGAATAGCAAATGAGTAGGAGTAGTCAAGGCTGAAAAGTTTCTGAAGTGCTTTGCCAATTTCTTCATAGAAGCTCTTACTCAGGCTACCTGTTATGTGAGAACATTAAATATTTAGTGTCTTGAAAGGTAGTTTGGAAATATCTATTTTTGGTTTGCACACCATTCAGTGGAGTAGCCACAACATCAGTAAGAGCAGTACTTGTCTTAGATTTGTTGACAAAGAATTGCTCTGGCTATATCAACTGAGTTAACAGAAGGACATAGTGACATGTTAGGCCAAAAGACACCTAGGAAGCATCTCTCTCCAGACATGTAGCAATGCAGTTAGAAAGGTGTACAACAGAAGGATTAAAACAAACAAACCAAAACAAAACAAAAATCAGCCTTTGCTAGGCAGGCGAAAGAAGGATGCTTGACTAGATGAGTCAAAACCTACTCTGGCACAGATCATCCTGAATCTCTGTTCTCCAGAAGAATATACGCAATATTCCAGAAACTAGATTAGTATAGAGAGCCAAATCTTTGACATGAGAAAGTCACCAATAAACTTTTTCACGAAACTCTGGAGTAAGTAAACCTCAGAACTGGCCCTAAGAAATAAATCATGGAGGCTGCAAAGATCTACATCAGAGCTTCATAGGACTCTGATGCTACCTGAAGTCTAGTATCTCACTCTCTTTCAAGAAGGCACATTATGACCTGACCTGTGCGTAAGACTTGTTTTCAGATACACTGAAGGGAACTGGGATTCCATAGTGACAGGAGGTTTGATGAGAAAACAAACAAATAAAACAAGGGACTTGATATACAAAACATGGCAATTGCATAAATAAGAATACAAACATTCCCTTGCTCTGTAAGAATCAGGCATTTGTATATACTAGCATAGCAAAAATAAGTTTGCAAGTGCAGTTTACATAGCTGTATTAAGACTGGGGTCTTGAACAGCTCTTAGGTCAGTGGGAGCAATCACTTGATAGTCAACAACTTTAGAAAAGCCATAAAATTGTTTTCTTTTAAAACCTGCTCTAAACACCAGTAATTTTCCATCTGGAATAGATATCCTCCTCCTATATCCTTTTCTGCAGCTGAAAACTGCACTTCAAGTTAAGTATGTTATAATGCTATGGCTACTAGTTGAAGGCCTTTATGAAGCTTTATCATTTCAGGACTATGACACAACAAAATCCATATTCCCTGAAGGCAAGTGAGTGCACTTGCAACATTATCCCATTTCACAAAATCCAGGAATAAACACATGTTGAAGGATCCAGGTTCTGCATGCCATACAGCCGACTGCTGAACAGACCCAGTTCAGACATTCCAATGGAACAACAGAACACAAGAAAGGTAATTTTTTTGTGGATTATTTTCAATTGGCAGCATTAACAAAAGCTGGAGTAGGTGGGGATTTCACTTTCTTTTCATTCTGCCTGGGTCACTAATTTACAGCTTTCTGCAGCCTTGCATTCGTGCACCAATTCAAATTGCCTTCTGATATTTTATTGAAAATGCTCAGTCAGAAGGGCTCTTTTCTTTCCCATTCATGCCCTCACCTCTGCATCGTTTAAACAACCGATTCCCTGTCCATAATAAATAAAATACTGAAAGAACTCAATAGGCCTGTGGAGTTTCCATCTGTACTTTTGCTCCGAACCATGGTTACTTGGAAGCATGATAGCATCACTAATAACACTTAGACCTTCTGCCCCCAGAACAAAATGACCTTTGGGTGAAAGAACCACGACGCTCCACTGAGCAGCTCTCATTGAATGGCAGATATATCCTGGCCTCCAAGCTAATTCTTCAGTGTATTCATTAAAAGTTTCATCACAGCAAGGCTGATACCTGGTCCTGTGTTTAAAGACAGTTAAATCATTTCTATAAAACAATTGAGCACAATCAGAAGTACTGTATTAAAAATCACTCTCCTTATGCTTATCCTTACTGATAGCATTATGTGAGACAATTTAGTAACAGATTCCTTTATGATGCTCCAAGGCGGTGAAATTGGACAAGTATCACTTATTGTTCCCAATGTATCCTAATGTAATTTTAAATTTCACTTCATCACACTGCTAATATTTAAGCTCCTACCTTGTCACCTAGAGACTTGCAGCACTGCCACTGTGGGAGCCCATCATCTAACATTCCTCACAGAATTCATAGCAACAACTTGAGTCATCCCCTTTCTGGTGAGTCAGTCGTGCTACTTGATATACATTCTCTTTAATTTTAAGTCAGACAAAATCATCTGAGTGACAGCCACCAGCAGCCCTATGATTTTCTGGCATCTGCATCATTATGTCTCTCTTGTTAGCACTTCTTAGTGCTCAGAATTCTTCACTATGAGACAAACGTAATTAACAAAGTCATTTCTATTACCATTATAAAAAAATACAGAAACTTTACATGCATACAGAAAAAAAACCCTTGCTACCTGATGATACTAAAGCACTGGATAAATGCTCATGAAGAGTTCTCATGGTCATCGTAAGGAATCAAACATGCAGGAAGTTTCTAAAGCTGATGTTTGAGATCAGTTTTCAGAGACAAACAACAACCCGAGCCCTGCAAGGGCATTTTAAAATATTGCAGAGGAGCCTTCTAAGTTCTCCTTTTATGAAAAGTCCTACTGCCTCCTTTTTTGTTATCTTCAAGGCAAAACAGGGAAAGTAGTAAATATGTGGAATGGACATCCAAGCTCCTTTGCTTCCATGTCAGGGAGAGGGTAGCCCCTTCCCAACTTTCAGCACATAGCTGAGGTTTGTCTTTGGTGATACTGTGCCTTTTCTCCTGTCTGAGATCAGGACAAGTACATTAAGTACTCCTTTCCTTCCCCAGATGGCAGAAAGGTTCTTTAATCAGCAAAGGATTGCTGAAAAGATGCACAAAGTAGCTGGGAAGCAGAGCCAGGCATCCTTCTGTCTCCATCCAAAGGAACCTCTGCCCCTCCATGTAAGAAAGGTTCAAGTGCAAGGCACTGTGGTTCTTATTCATGCCCAGTGTAACAGCAGGAAGAGGGGGCTTACATCAAACCAGATGGGGTGGCTTGGGGAGCCAGATGTTGTTTCTGGGTGGCTGCCCAGAAACAACAGTAAGTGAACAAGGAGGAAGGGCTGCTACATACATTCAGGAGACGCATGTACAGTTAGTACCCTGAAACCTACTTCCATGCGCTTGAAAACCCCACATATGCTCAGTTATAACTCCATCTTATCCCTTGCTGTATTCAGACAGAGATTTATGGCCTAGTGTTGGCTTCCTTCTGAGGATAATTTTGGCTTCTGGTACAAGACTCTGGGGAATGTGCACCTTGCTCTATCACCATACCAAGGGGCAGCAGGGGAAGCTAGACATGAGTGGATAAGGATTGTCTGCTTATGGAGTTCCAGAAGATGGCAGGAGTTACATTTATGGGGGAGACACGATGGACTGTGATCTCATGCTTGCAATTGGAAAAGATAGTTATCGGGGAACATGGCATATTTAAACAAGTAGTAACGTGTCGGTGGCCTGCTCCTTATGCATTAACACAGCACTTAAACCAAAGATCTTGAGTTTCAGCACAAAGATGGTGAAGGTATGAGACTATATCTGAGGTGTTGTGTCCAGTTCTAGAGTTCCCGAGTTCTGGGCTCCCCAAGAAAGACATGGATGTACTGGAGTGAGACCAGCAAAGGGTGAAAAAGATGATTAAGGGCTTTGATCATCTGTCATTTGAAGAGAGGCTGAGATAGCTGGGACTACTCAGCTGTAGAAGAGAAGGCTCAGGAGGTATCTTATCAACATATATAAATATCTGATGGCAGGCTGCAGAGAAGGCGGAGCTAGGCTCTTCTCAGTAGTATTCAGTGACAGGACAAGAGGCAATGGGCACAAACTGAAATAAAAGAAATTCCATTTAAACATGTGAAAAAATTATTGCAGTGACGGCAGTCAAACACTGGAACAGGTTGCCCAGAGAGGTTGTGGAGTCTCCATCCATGGAGATATTCAAAACCCAACTGGACACAGTCCTGAGCAACCTGCTGTAGTTGATCCTGCTTTGAGTAGCACTAGACAATCTCCAGAGGAC
>VXAL01017673.1:307627-333619 GCA_013399475.1 Chauna torquata | reverse complement strand
GTATTCAGTGACAGGACAAGAGGCAATGGGCACAAACTGAAATAAAAGAAATTCCATTTAAACATGTGAAAAAATTATTGCAGTGACGGCAGTCAAACACTGGAACAGGTTGCCCAGAGAGGTTGTGGAGTCTCCATCCATGGAGATATTCAAAACCCAACTGGACACAGTCCTGAGCAACCTGCTGTAGTTGATCCTGCTTTGAGTAGCACTAGACAATCTCCAGAGGACCCTTCTCAGATCAACTATTCTGTATGCATAGCTTCTTTACTGCACAGAAGTAGATAATTATCCCCTGTGTATACCAATCACTGGAGGATATGTCGTACAGGCATCTGCACAGTAGTCAGAAGTGGTGCTTATCTGTCAAAGATACCAGTAATCACTATCAGTTCCTCAGCAGTCTTCCAGCTCCTGACAAATAGCCAGTGTCACTCACAGTTGGACAGCCCCCAGTAAAACATAATTTCCAGCTCTTACAACCTCACTGTTTGACTCAGGATTTCTCTAATTCCAAAAACAAACACACAAATATTTAAATGAAACACTGAGGTGTCATTTGGTTTTGGTCATTAGCTGGCACTGCAAACTATTAGAATGCTGTTGGGTATTTTTTTGATATACTTCAAAACAGGCTGGCAAGATGAGACTTTCAGTACAGACAGGATATGTCTGCCTTTGGTCCTTTGGTCTTTCTCTTGGGCAAAAATGAATAATCAATTACTTCAATGGATAGTTTATCCTTTCCAGGGATTTCTCCCTTAAGATTGTCATAAGAACACATAAACCTTTCCTTTCTCTTACTTGCTGCTCAAATCTAGACGGTGAAGGTGATATTTTGGGATTAGGGGGCTAATGGTTCCCATTTTTAAATTATTAACCTTATTACCCAGTGAGAACTTCCAAAAGTTTCCCATAATCCTGTCATCACTGTTTCAACTGTGGTATTAAAAGACAAATTTAGCTAAGTGCAATGTGGGTAATGATGCAAGGCTAACATTTGCACGTGCAAGCAATGAAGAACATGCAATCAGACATTTGCAAGAGTAAGTTCGAAAGCTGGCTTTGTGACCTAATCTCCCTCCAAGTTTGTTTTCATCACATCACAAATGCTGGCAAGCCAACGTATCTGTGCACGTGTGAGAAGGAAGAGATGTGAGGAAGAAAGAGAAAGGAATGGTTTACAGCTGCAGTTTTTAAACTGGCAGTTCCCGTATCATTAGCAGAGCACTAATTACTTCACAGGCCTACTCCAATGGCTCTAAACCAGTAGAATACTGCTTTGTGTGTGCGTAGCCAGAGGCCACTACTCCCCTCACTGGCAGTATCTGGGCAAGCTGAATTAAGGGACCTCTTCCTACAGCAAATGGAATGGATGTTTCTTTTCCTTTCCTTTCTTGGCCTCAACTGAGGAGGAGGAGGAGGCAATATACGGCGTTGTGGGAGGCCCTTCTGCATACTCGAGTGCACGCTTTGGTCTTCCACTCAGTCTCCAGACAGTGATAACCACAAAAGCCCCACAACATCTTTTAAGTACTGAAGCTTTATCACTGCCTAAGTTCTCTGTGCCGATTCACCTGGGAATACCATATAGCAAACAACCTTTTTCTTCAGCTTCCTGAAGCTCGGAAAAAAAAAAAAAAAAAAGGCTGAGAAATAGCTAGGTTGATAATAATTATTAAAAATGTGTTAGAAAAGTCTACAGTTTCCTGAAGCTTGGAAAAAAAAAAAAAAGGTAATATCTAGGTTGCTAATAATTATTAAAAATGTGCTAGAAAAGTTTACATTACACAATTTTCTACACTAGTTTGGGTTACTCTAAACCAGGATTTACCATTTCAACTGTTCAATGGTCTTTACTAAAGCAGAGATTTGATGTCTAGCTGAAACAAAGTGCTGTTGACATCTGAGTCTGAAACTTTTGCTTACCGTTAGAAAAGCACAGTCCTCAACCCCAAGTGTGTACTGATTTCTTTTTCCGACTAGGTTTTCACGTTTTTGTATTACCCTAGTGAATTGCTGTGTTGGGACTAAGCTGCCCACCAGTTTTGTTTTAAGTAGACAGGCTGCAGCAGGACTACGCTTGAAGAGCACGACAACCTAAATCATTTTGCAGGCCACAAAATGTATATGCAGACTCAGACAAGCAACCTGCCTCCAGAAGGCATCTTGTCCAGCCGGAGCAAAAGAATAATGCCCACAGAGATAGCTTTTAAAAGCACTTGGGAGCCCACATCCCACCTTACTTTGGCATTGAAGATAAGCTAGGTTGTTCAATTACTCCTATTCAGGACAGCATGCCTGCAGCACTTTTTCAGAACAATATCAAGTCACCTTGGTCAATTATATAAGTCCAAATGCACATGAATAAAAATCTGATTTACCTACACAGCAGGCTACTTGTATAAAACCCCAGTGAATATTTTTTTCAAAATCCCCTAAACTTACAGCTCTAACAACCGAGGAATAGTCCCTGTCACACTTTCTTTTGAGGATTTTCTAAAGCACTAATCATTGACCTAGCTGACACTACCGAAGTCAATAACAGTATTGTATGGCAAGCTCATGCCTGCTATTGAAAACCATGAGCTTTGAAAACCCATCCCTTAAGTAATATAAAGAAAGTAATGGTATACATTCAACAGCACATTGCTATAACAAAGAATACCCAGGAGCCAAAATTAAGGTTGGATGGATACTGTAAAACATATGAAAGTGGCAGCTTAGTGATTAAATGAAAAGGTGAATGCTTTAAGAGGTGATTTTCAGAATTTCCATTGCATGCTTCTTGTTTTAACTTGTAGTTGCGCAGGAGAAATTATTAACCTTGTTGAAATCCTTAACCAGGTTGCTTTTACAGGCAGGAACATGCACGATTAACTGAAGTGAGGACTGTAGCAAGAGCACTCCTTGGGTCTCAGTTCACTAAAATACTTAAGTACAGGCAAGCTTTTAAGCTCACATGTAAGGGCTTTGCTGCTTTAACTAGGACAGTCATAGTCAATAGTTAAAAGCAGCAAAATTCTGAGTGAGGATATGGCTGTACTGCTCAGCCAGGGACAGCTTGTTTAAGTTTGGGAACCAATGTTTTTACAGCAATAACAGTGTCCCACCATATGATTCATGCTTTTGCATATGTTTAGTAAAACAAATGCATACAAACAAAGAAAAACATACACCTTTATCCAATGTAATGCTGCTTGTAGCACTTCCAAAGCATAGAAGAGCTCAAAGCTTTATACCAGGCAGAGAAGGCACAGGTCAACCCCGAGACAAGCTACGTGAGCAGGGGGCTGGACACAGTGATCTCTGAAGCTCTTCCTAGCCCTGCATTTTAATGACTCTTTGTTGATGCACAGGAGGAAGCTGACTACTCTTTGAAATAAGATGTGAGAGCAGCCATCCTCATGTTGATAATCCTCCTTCCTGAATGGTAGGAAGGAGGAGTGTGCAAGGGCATTTGCCTTCTTCCCCATCTGTTTAACAATAAGCAAGTCATCATAACCAAGAAATCATGGAGATGTAAGAGGAGAAGGCAATACCCTACGCTAGGAAATTAAGAGATGTTGTGTCATTCCTCATGGAACTACATTAAGAAAGGAATGAGAGACTTAATCTCTCTTCTGTTTCCACACTACAACTGCTTATTGTGTCCTTGATTCTACTGCAAAGTTTATCCTTAAACACGCTTAACTAAACAGAAGGCCCTCAAGTAAGTTTGAGGTATTTTTTGCAGAGCACAAGATGGAGACTCATTGAGTAAAACCCACAAGATACAGCAAGTATTTGTACTATTCTCTCTTCCTAGAGAGAACTAGAGAGGACTATTTCTACTATTAGACATAAGACATAGATCTGCCATAACTGACACAGGCTACATTTAGTAGTGCAAGTTATACAGCACAGCTCTGTGCCTTAACCTTGTCACCACAAACCTTCTATTTCCTTCTACTGTACTGTATTACCGCACATAAGATCAGGTAAAAATATGACTTTTATTTAAGTCTGCCTTCCTTATGTACCATTTTTATTTTAGTCCTGCATGACTCAACTGAATGTATTCAAATTGCATCCTTTTGGTGTGATTCTCTTGAAAACAATACTATTTCATAAAGGATACGTTTGAGTACTACTGCCCAATCCTCATCAAGTAATCAGGTAAAACACAGCTGGAAACAAAAAAATCAGCGATGCTGAAACACATTCAAATTATCACACACCTCTAACACAGCTCCTGCATCTGACTGCCAAAGAGAAGACTGTTTTGTACATGACCTAGTTTAATTACAGTAATAATTATTTCTAAATACTTCTGGTGCTGACAATAGCTTATGGATGAAGCAGTTAATCTTCTGCCTTTTCTATATATCCTGAGCCTGATTCTGACTTTAGCTACACCGATGTGAAAGTATGTTTTGTTCAGCTAATCTGATTTAAATATTCCGCATCATCCCTCCATCACAAAAGCCAGAATCTTCTCTCATTTTCTTCCTATAGGAAGGTACACTACCAACAAAAAACTGATGCTAGGAAGAGAGAATAGGGAAGTTCTGATTGTCTCTACTGCTCTTGCTGTGGCTTTAGGTGCAGTTCCACAGTAATGTAATCAAATTTAAATTCAAGCTGCAAACTCCTGTACCCTCCCTTGAGTTGGCTGCTGTAGCTGTGTGGAGGGCCAGTCCAGGCAGCAGATCTGGCTGAAAGCTCTTTTTTTCTGGGGGGTTATTCTTTTACTAGATTGTTCTTTCTGGACAGGTGCTAGTTCCAGCAGAAGCGAGGACACAGAAGGACATGGCTGGGGACAGGTCAGATTGTGTCAGCTGGCGCACAGATTAGCCTAAACTGCCATGAAACTATTTTGTTGTCCATAAGAGTAGCTCGCAGGTTTTCATGCATGAAACAATTAAATGGTGTTTGACCACAGAAGGCAACAGCGGTTCTGAAACCTGCCCCCTTCCACGCTCTGCCAGGCTGTGCTCCACAATGATCGCTCTCTCTCAGATAAGAGCCTTTATTAAATATGAGCTTTTGGTCTTAATCTTAAATTTAAATCACAAACAGCTTTCATTTTCAGTTAAATGACACTCGGAGTCAAAGGCTTTTCATTACAACCTCATCTTATTTTGGCTACTCGCACCTCTTCCTCCATGTAGTAATGGAAGGTCTTACAGTGCTAAAATTTTCATAAATTTTAATCTAGCTCTGAAGTAGTATTTTCCCTGACTTAGAAGCAGTACGGGGAAACCAACTTCACAGAAGTTAATTTTCTGGGAGTATGGAAAATCATTTTTAAAGCTAGCTGAATTTTAGCCTTCCATGTCAGCTGAAAATCCATGGGGTTATTATTCATTCATTCATTGGAGTGTAACTGCAGCTGTTGCAGATGGCTCAAGCCCAGTGATGGAGTGCAGCAAAGTGCTTGTGTAACGCTGTAATGAAAAAAAGACACTGCAAGAGCAACCATTTCCATCACCAAGAAGCTTTCAAAATATCTGAAAGTTAGAGAGTCTGCAGAGGGAGAAGAGAGAGATCAAGTCCAGGAACTGCTAACACTGAACTGCAAAGCAAGCTGTTTTGATGAATCCAGATCTGCTGAAGGCCTGCAAAACACAAGCTGGCTGAAAAGATTTAGCAGTTTTAACTGTCCAAGTAAAAGCCTTTGATCAAGTACATTTTGAAAGTGCAAAATCCCTGCCACCTCAGCAGAAGATTAAGGAGTTTCTGTGCATGAAAACTGGGATTCTGTAGGAAGAAATGTAGCGAACCGTTTGGGAAACGATGACCTCTCCACCAACCACTGAGGCAGCCACAGCGTTATTTTTTAGCTTCCACTGCTGAATCTTCCTTTTCACATCAGGAACACTACTTTATTTACATTTATCCATTCAAAAAAATGTTTAACTTTTGTATCTAGATTTATGTTTATAGTGTTAGCAGCTGTAGGAGCAACAAATACACTGAGTAAAGCTTCTTAGAGACAGCAGGGGTACATCAATACCATCAATACACCTCTTTTCCTCCCCCCAAACCTCTTTGCTGACAGATAACAAACAAATGCATATAGTACTAGATCTAAATTTGTTTGAAACAAACAAACAAACAAAAAAGAGAAAAAAGAAAAAAAAAACCAGGAGCAGCTAATGAACCAGTTCAAATCTTCTGCTAATAGCATGTCCACCTATCCTATTAAATCTTATTCAAATGTTCCTTCTCTTGCTTATGCTTGGAAATATACTGAAATTACAGCTATGTGGCCCTGCCACATTATTTGTAACAGTATTAAGAAGGAAGTCTTTTGCTTAGACTGAAAGAAAAGGATTACTAATACAAGTTCAACTGCTTCAAAGTTTTTGAAAAAGCAAACCAACCACCTTGGGCTGTTCAGAAAAGAAAACCTTGGTTAAAAACCCTATCTGGTTAAGCTAAGACTTTCGGCATTGTATATCATATACTTTTAAAATGTATTCTTATAGAAAGAAACTGGTTTCAATGTGTTATCATAGACAAAAAGGAACCCATTTAATATGAAGAGACTTGAGTATAAATAAAGCAGAACTGATTTGCAGCAATTAAAATAACAGGTAAAACATAGCATCTGCACAGAAAGTAAGATTTATCAGCAACTGAGGGATCCTTATTTGAGCTTCCACAGGAAAAGAATTTGACTCGAAAGGGTGGTGAGGTTCTTTGTTTTTCTGTTGGTGGGGATCATGGGTTTTTTTGTTTGTTAGTTTGACTGATTTTTTTGTTTGCTTGGTTGCTTTTTGTTTGTTTTGAAATCTTCGGTAACCAAACAAGGAAACCCCTAGGAAATATAGGTGAAACCCCTAGGAAACACATAGGTACAAAACATGCAAACTACCTTCATCACTACCCAGTAACTGGAGAAGAAGGTGGACAATGGGGAAAGAACATCAAAGTTACTCAAAGAAGCACAGAAACTCTTCTCAAACTTCTCAAAACGAGAAATGAGCCAGTGAGAGCAAGGATGATACGGATGGCTCACTTGAAACAACTTTGAAACCAAAATGTATCTTAAAAACAGGACAACAGTAAATTCATACTCATCTATGGAAGGGTCAGGAAACAGCATCTCAGTTTAAATTCAGAATAATGAACTAGAGCTACATGCAGCACCACTGGTGACTTAGAAAGCAGAGTAAGATTTGGCAGGAGAGACACAATACCTAAGGAACATTTTCTTTATCATCTCCTTTCCTTTCATCAACCTGTAGTCTACCTCAGGATTACCTACAGACTGAATTACCTTGAAAACTGACCTCTAAAAATCACTGGAAAGCATCAAAGTGAGGGATGCACAGAAGCCACCAGTAGCCTGTACTCTTTTACATTAAGAAAAAAAAACAGGGAGCGATCCAAAGATATCCTTAGAGGTCCAGCAAGCATTAAAAAAGAAAAATAAAGAACTATAAATTTATCAAAGGCACCCAATACTCATTTCACAAGAGATGCATCTGTTTTTTCTTTAAATGACTCTCTCTCATAAAATAGCAGAATGCTTCAAGAAGCCACACAAGGACATCACATCAATTTTGAAAGGACTACAGGCAAATTTATGTTTTGCCACATGGAAAGTTTTGTCAGAAAATAGTCAGGCTGATATTTTCAGAGCATACTGTCAGTACAAATTATCAGCAATACACATTGCCACAAACATTCAATTACACTAAATATATGACTAATTTCTTATTTGATTGAATGGCCACACAGGCATTCCTTAATACTGGATTTGCTGCACCTACAACAGATGGTGGTATGTCAATTGTTTGAATTTGGTAACTTACAAAAGAAAGGTATTCCTTTTATAAAAATAGGTTTCCTAATGGGAAGTAGGTTTCCCTTTCAGATTTCTATAATAGGTTTCCAAAAATGAGGCTCTTTTCCATTGTAGACCATTGTTGATCGAGGTCTGACTAATTCTACACAATCAAAATTATGAAACAGAGGGCGTTTGACTTTAGTATAATTTCCAGAATCTGGCCCTCAGAAAGAAAAAGAATTCCCTGAAAAGTCATGTCCTTCTGATGCACTAGGTAAACACACACACACAAAACCCAATAACAAAAAGGGAGGAAAACCCTCCACACTCCGTACAAATAACTGCAATAAATAACAGTTGCAATGCAAGGCTGAACCACCCTGAACTGCGGCGTGCTGCATGTGAGCTCTGCCTAAACTGGGCACTTCAGAAGAAACCCTGTCCTGCTTGAGCAATGTAGCCAGAATTGTTTCAACGACTGTCTCTCTTAACAACTACAATTAAGGCTAGAAAAGGCATTTCACAATTAGTGTCACAGATTGGGTCTTGGATGTATGAACAAGTGCACGTTTTTTTCACATAGTACATACACTTGTACAGCAAAACAGCAGATTAAAATCCCAGTTTTAAGAGATTCTTTCTGTATTTCTTTTGTCTGGTTGAATACTACTTTCCCATGGCAATGGAGTGGAATCCAAAATTAGGTATCATAAGAAGCAGTGTCAAAAGAAAAGCAGGAAATAAACAAAGTACAATGATGTAGCATTTGACACTTTACATAGCCAATACAGACATATAGGAAGCAGCACAGTGTTTTTGCTTTTAGCTGAACCACCAAAAACAGAAGAAAATCCACAAGCCACCATCCTCTTTCCTACAAATACACTTGGCATATCCCTAACTCTTAAAGTTTTTTTAAGCTGCTCCTTAGGGCAAATGCTCATATTTCATTCACAAGGCTGCTGAAATATAGATAAAGGTAGCATTCTTAATTGGCAGCCCTACTGGCCAGAGAAATGATGAACTATTACTGATTTGAAACTCCAGTTTTCACTCCTCATTTCAAATTATCCTTGACCAAATCATCAAAACCTAAATCTATGTAAGCACACTGGGGCTCTCCTACAAGGTCAGTGACCTCAGTGGTAAGAAGAATCAAGATGTTGTTCCAGCCCTGTTATTACACTGACCTCTTCCAGCAGAACAGCATCTGAATGGCTGTTATCGGGGGCTTCATGGCTTCATCTTTCATGCATTAGCCTCCAGGCAAAGGAGTTGAAAGGTAGCAGAGCAACACGAAACTACATATGTACTGAGAACTAACAAGTTTGAAGAAGGGCCTGGCCAGGGATTAGGTGTTCAAATGCAATCCAGAGAATTTAAATGATGTTCACAAAGATCACTTACCGGATTTTTAGTCATTCTGCTTGCTGAGAGGCAAAACAACTCCCTTGAGACTACTTAAGAGCTGGACTTAGAAGAAAGACAGAGCAGGATCTTGCTGATGCCAAAGTCTGTGGGGCCTCAGTGTTTTCTGATATGCATTGGACAGCATTTCCACCAGGCTGCAAAATGCATGACCTTCATCCTCTTCCAGCTGTAAGTACAACTGATGCATTGCTATCCCTGAGTCCGAATCACTCAGTAAAAGCCCAAACAAATCTAAAGAACACCTCACCCACTAACAAACCTTACCTATAGACCAGCAAGACAGAGGGTACAAAGAACCAAGTTTTAACATGAAGGCTTAAATTATTTACATCTCCTTAGCTCAGAAGAGTTCCTTTTATTGACACAGATCTAAACTAGAAAGGAAGCACTGGTACTTTTCAAACACACAAATACTGAGGGACAAATATTCTTGTCTTCAAGGGCTAGCTCCACACCAGCGGCAGCACAGAATGGCATCACAGCAGAGAAGCCCTGAAGGGCAGATTTCTTCCCTGACACATGAGCAGAGCATGGCTGGTGCTGAGACACATAAGTGACCTTGGGTTAGGCACCTACCCTGGTGGGACACACATCCCAGCAGGAGGACAACTGCTCAGCAGGGTCCAGACTGACTGCACAGAAAAAACAAGTCTTCCCATCCCATGAAGCAGACATGAAACTGCTCTGGGAGGCGTGTTGCTAACTGCCTTTCCCTCCCACCTTCCTGAACCCCCCGGCAGCAGTTTGTCAGTTCTGCAACCCCTGCTCACATGAGCAGTCCCACAGCAATGAACACAGCTGCTCAAGAAAGTAGCTGGTACTCAAAATCTGTCACCTTTAGACTCAGCATAAAGCTTCGAACCTTGATAATTACCAGTTTTGTGATGATTCATGTAACAAACCAGCCTGTGCAGCAGCAATATAAAAATTCCTCCTTTTTTTTTTTTTAAAGGGAATGCAGAAGTGAAGCAAGCAGCAAAAAGCCCTGCATGTTCTCAGCTCTAGGTTACAGGTGTCTTTCTTCCCTCTTTTTCTCCCACAAGCTTTTTTTATTATTATTACTTCTCTTTTCTTTTTTTTTTTAATGTTCATGTTGCATTAAACCAAGGTAACTGTCAATTACAAATCTGGTGCTATCAAGCATTATTTTGTAGTTACTGTATTGGGTGTTTAGAAAATAAGTTGTTCTATGAACACCACAGTAGCAGCACGTTATTCTTTTTTTTCACCCTTACCTTCTACCTTTAAAGTTTTAAAAACAAGCTTGTAATTATTAGTGATAATTACTTCAGTTGAAAATCTGTCATACTTCAGACGCAACATCACCTTACCCTTTGCATCACACCACCAACTTCAGTTTTTCAGTCTGTTAAAAGAGTTCCTGAGTAGGAAGGCAAAGCTTGACACTCCAGTTTCACCTTCATCTTCTTCCAGAGTGCAGAGTATTCGTGACAACATTTGGCTTTTCCATTTCTTGGCATTTAAGATGCTAGTACTAGGCCCCCTGCTACTCTGTTAACTGCCAGATAATGCATCATCTGACAGTCATTAGGACTTTAAAGAAAACCTGCTGGAATCCTGACCTCCACTATTTTATTTCAATAGTTTTGGAAGAGCATTGGTATTTGGAGCCTAAAAGCTTTGAAAGTCAGGTTTGAACAGTGAAGAGGCTTAAGACAGAACATAGTCCATATTTTATAGCCTGGGTTTGCCATCAAATCCTTCAGGGACAGAGCCATTTGGGTGAGATTCCTTCCCCATCCTTCCAAGTCCTTTTAATAGCAAAGTCCATGTCCCAGTAGCCATCCCAGTTCAGATCCATGGCAGCAAACAGACAAGAAATGGATATGAACAAGTCACGACTGTCACACTTGCTACTGCTTTTCTTTCAAATTCTGCCAAACAAACCAACAGTGGCCACATTGAAAACCCCAAAACATTAGCATGCTTCAAGAAAAGCATGTAATTAATAAAACTACACGCAGGTCAGCCAGTCAAAGCATTGTTGAATTAGGGAGTAGGCTGGGCTCTTTCATAGGATTTTCAAAGGCCATACACCAAAGCAAGTTCTCTGCCACACTAAGGCTAGAACAGAGTTTCTCAGTACTGGATAGCAAGCCCAAACTGAAACAACAGCCCATCTACCAGAAAAACAACAATTCACTAGCTTTACATTTATTTCTAACACGCTTCTTGCTGGGAGCTCACTGATTTTTTGGACATCATGTGGGTCACATTATTCTGAAAAATACAGAGTCAGTGAAATCAGAATCCATCACTTCTGCCACTGCCTGGTAAGTCTGGTCTAGAAGAATCCAAATCTTGTTTAAAACTTCCAGGCTCTCGATTTGCCCAGTGAAATGGACCCACCTGCTTTCTGTTACACCCATTTCTCATTCCCCTCCTCAAATGCAGAAGACCCAACATTCTGAAGATGTGAATCAACACTGAAAGAATCACCCTGCATTCCAAATGAGCAAAATAAAAGCATTTCTGAGACTTCTGTAAACTTTGTTTGTCTAAGTATATTATTTCTCTGACCTTTTGATGAGCACGGCCAATTTCTTCTGCAACGATTAAAGAACTGTTATGGTCCCATATCCCTGAATTGTCCATCCTTTAGACACTAGGGAGAAGAAGAGCTTAGACCTGAAAAACTGCCAGTCCAATTCAGCGCATCACTTTCTCTGTATTAACAATAGTTTCCAGCTAACTCAGCACTGTCTACTAATACTTCAGTATAGTTAATTAATACTTATCTGCTAGCATCCATAGCATGAGAAACACAGGAAACACAGTTTTTTTTCTCCTCGCTGTTGCACTAGTGTTCCAATACAATAATGTAAATAGCACATCAGTGTCCTCATTAGCCCAGAAAGTCTCCTTCTAGTGCAGGCATGGTGAGGTCTGCTACAAATTACTTTCCACAGGGCATCCTGAGGACAGTAGTAAGGCTGGGATAGGTAGCATCCCCTGAGATATAGTTTTTCTTAGACAGAAATATACACATTTCTAGGATGTGTCACATTGGCCATGCATGCTCTGTGGAGATGCTCTTTGAACGTATGGAAAAGCACACAGACTTAAAAATGTCATGTGGCAGGCTTATTCTACTGCACTGATGG
This sequence comes from Chauna torquata, assembly GCA_013399475.1. Taxonomy (NCBI): domain Eukaryota; kingdom Metazoa; phylum Chordata; class Aves; order Anseriformes; family Anhimidae; genus Chauna; species Chauna torquata. The sequence continues at coordinate 321,283 of VXAL01017673.1, read as the reverse complement.
GGCTGTTTCACACCTGGAGATCCCTGGCAAACGTTTTGCAGCCTCGGATTCTCTCCCTGCAGAGAAGCTGTGTTTGGGCAGAAATGACAAGCAACCTGGCACATCTGGCAACCATAAGCCTGCCCCATGATGCAGATATTGAGGCTGTATGAGCCAGCAGCCCAAGTGAGGTGGAAGAGGCTACACAAACGTTAACGGGATGCTGTGATTAGGGACCTGGGGTACACTCCTGCCTTCCTAAAACTGTGTGTGTATTCCAGGTACATCCCGCATATTAGGGCGCACAACAGACACATGTACCTGTAGCCCTGGTTTCCAAGAGGCTGGTCTAGCAAACACAGAGCACCCAGGGAACTGTCTTGGTTTGCAGGCAACACAGAATATAACGGCTGCAAGGATGTTTCTTTAGCGAATGATTGTATTTTGATAACCAGACAAACATGAAAAATAGCAATATTTAAGAATGAGAAGCATAATTCAAATGGTTGCAACTCCCCTCTCCAGTAGTCCACGTCAAACCGAGTAACAAACAGCTTCATTGGCATTTTTTTTCCATGACACAATTTTCTCCCATTCCATTTGATTTCACACCCCTCACCACTGCTGTGGGCATTCTCTCCTTCACCTTAACAAATATGAATGCTCCCTTTGGCCCAACTGAAAATGAGTGCGCAAGCAGGGAAAGCACAACGCTCTAAAGAACAGTTAGGAGTGAGAGCAGCAGGAACCATTATTTGAGCTGATGTGGTGATGTTTTCCCCTTTCTCTTCAGTGTCTGAAAGAAACACTAATAAACAAGGTGCTGAGAAGATGATGAGCTCCACAGAGCAGATTTTCATTTGCAACTTAAAGACAGATTGAGGAACATACTTCCAATGTCTGTTAATGATGAACCCAGACACATCAGTGCTTTCCTAAACTGGGTCCTCTCACAGTTATGGTAAGACAAAGCAGGACGTTGGCAGGGAATTCAGCTTCATTGTGATGCACCATTTCTTTCTTTTCCATGGCTAATTACAGAACTGTAATAGAATATGTATTTATTTATTTGAAGAAAGATGCCCTAATGATGATCTATCAGAAGCTGTGTTATCTGTGTAATAAAAGCTCACTTTGCAGCAAATTTAAGTACTAACCACAATGATCATCACTCTGAAGCTCCTGGAAGACATATTTCATTATCTTCCTCAAAGGGCATTTCAAATATGATGCAGTAATTCTACCCTACACATAGGCTAATTAAATATAGCCATCTAGTTACTGTTGTACCAGTGAACCTTAATTACCTTGCAGCCCTTTAAAGGTTGTTTTGGGAGATTCATTCTGATACAGTGTAAAAAGTAAGCAGAGCTTCAGGTAACTGTTTCCTACCCACTGGGGACTAAAAATGGTATTATATAAAAGGCCCTCTGAATACATGCATAATTCAAACAAACAGGAAATCAGTATGATCTGTTCTTCAAAATTTTTTTCTTTTGTTTTCAAGCCACTCTGAACTAATTTACAGCTGCATTAAAAGTAAGCTTATTTGCTCATATGTAGTATCCTTTTCCCGAGGGGAAAGGGAGAAGAAAGAAGAGTGAAAAAATTTACAAAGGCATCTCTTCGACTTAATTTTGAAGCTTCCAGAAAAAGTTTCTAGGGTGAGGTGCATGTTGTAACAAACACATCACCATCACCCTCACAGGGCAAATCATGCAAGTGTGGTGACAAGATATTGGAATGACATAAGTTTCTCTGAATGAGATGTATGTTTAAACGTTTGCTCTAAGGCCAATATGGCTTCAGGGTATTGTTCAGTCAGTAGATAAAGGGCTGAAAATTAACTTTTACCGGCTTTTATAGTCACTTCCTTAGTATGAGGAACAATACAGAGAAGGTCTATTACAAATAACTGCTAGTTCTCAAATCTCAAAAGAAAGATGACTGCAATGAAGTCTTCAGAAGGGAGGACAAGTACTTTAGAGAGAGCAACCACTTTACCAGAATTAAGGTAGGGGATTCCTAAGGGAACCTGAAAAATCATCAGAGGACTTTGACAGCAGCAAGCAGTTAGCACTTAGGTTCTAATTTATAGATGAGAATAAAAGCTTTTATGGATATACATAAATACCTGTGCAGTTGTGCCACAAGGTACAAAAGATCTAGCAAGAAAAAATACCTTTGTCTCAGACAAAATACGTTGTGCTTATAGATTTATAGAAACTGTTTTGGTAACATTCTATGGGAAGTATTAAGAGATGTTAAATAACAAAAATACAGTCCTCTAAATCCCAATAAGCAGCAGGAAAAAAAAAAAAAACATTCAATCCTAGCACAAAGAAACATCTTTCTTCAGTCCATTCTTCTTTTCAGGGAAAGAAATGCGTCTTAATGATGAATCCACTTTGTCCATTCTCCCCTCAGTTCACACATACAAGGCCTTCCCTTAAAATGTCTTGATCCCTCCCAAAATTTGGAGAGGGAAAATGTTAGTATATATAAAACTACTAAGCTCGCTTATTCAGCTCATTGATATTGATGAAAGACACGATACAGGTTCTCTCTCTACCACCGTCACCCTTTCTTTCTGATTTCTAGGTCTTCTGAGTTTCTGCCTCATAAAAACAACATACATACAGGTTGGAGATGACTGGAGTCTTCAGGACACACTTCAAGACAATAGATATGCTCTTGTGTTCACAGAATGATGCATTAGCTAAGAGACCACACTGTAAGCAGGAGCAATACCAACAGTAATACTTTTCCTCACCAATAAAACAAACAGATGAAGGGCACCCTTTTATACAGTTCCGGATCTCCTTCTAAGAGAGCAACACTAGCTAAACCAAGACATGAAAGTTGATCTAAGCTACTGAGAACACCTTCTTTGAGATCCAACCTACATCTCCACTTTAAATCTCTGCCTTAAATTCAACGTAAAATTCTAAAGGGGGTAAAACACTTGGTTCCCAAAGGCAAACCATCCACAACATACCATTTAACATTGGAAGTCGCATATATATTAATGGCTATGGTACACTAAAGCTGTATTGCACACATAAACCTAATCCATTAGTTTCACACAAGTGAACAAACAAGACCAAATGTGCTCCAATTCAGTGGCAAAAAATTACACAGGATATCAGATGTTTCGAATGATGTATCTTGCCAAAACAACTCTGGATTTTACTATGGCTAACACTGTTACCATGTCCACTTTCTCAGTATATGCCTCTATCCTTTGCTGACACTAATCTCTTCCTTTCTGTTATGAGCCTTAATGAAAGCTTAAGTGTCTCCTTATTCACTACACTGATATAGCTGATAAGACTTTTTATTCTAGCAGGCAGAGGGAAGAAAGGAGTTTAAAAACAGGATAGATCTCTGAAAAGATAAGCAGGCAGGTCCTGCGTTCTGCTCCCTCTCAACACTAGGCACTACTTCAAACTGCAGATGGCTACAGATACCTGTCAGCATTGCCAAGAAAAGCCACAGGCAGAAACATAACCCGAAACAACTACGAGGAAGGAACAGCTAACTGCTCCTGACCTGTCCACCTGTGACTGACCTAGGTAATTACAAGAACAAGCACGCATCTTCCAGAGCGATCCCTGTGCTGCCCACTGCAAGCCTTTTCAACTCCCGCTGGCAACAGATGGTCCCTGCGCACTCCTGAGGCTGCCGACGCCGACCCCCAGGTACATCCAGGGCCACTGCGGGGGGCACCCGCTAAGAACGTGTTTCTGCTGCCTAGGGCAGCATTACCTGGCAGCAGCTAAGTTTAGTAAGCCCTGCCAATCCTTAATGACATCACATGCCCTGTGTCACCTTAATCTTGGTGACTCTTTCCCCTGGTTCCCTACTATCATGTCACGAAGCACGTTAACAAACAGCTGTATTCCATCTGTGTAATGATATTTCCCGACCAAACAGTTTTGCCGCTCTCCCCTCGGGTCTCCTTAACAGTGACAGAGCTGTTCCACGCGCTGCTTCCACAGGCAAAAGCTTTCAGGCTTAGACCCCAAGGTCATTCAGTGATGCCTATCTTGTTTTCTTTACAAAATAAACATTATTTATAAACTAATTTGTTCCTAAAATTATTTGTAGCAATCTTCTCAAATTAATTTCACAGAATGGTTTGTTCTTCTGAGCCTTGAGATAAGACTGAGTTACAAATCAGGCCTTACTGATTTCTTTTTGCCTTTCAATTATATGCTACTATTTTGCAGGTTATTAGTTAACCCCATTTAATTTTTTTATTATTTTTGAAATGCTCCAAGATTCTACCGTGCTTCCACACAGAAAATTAAAATGATCAATTGCTTTCCACTTATTTTGGCTATTTCAACCTAATAAATAATTGTGATAATTCTGAAACAAACGTTTTAAGTTTTTTGAAAAATGTTCATCACATTAGTGAAATATAAAAAGAGTCTCTGTGTCTAGTTCAAGTCATAAGTAATATGTGCTGATGAACACGCACGGTTATAAGACAAAATGAAATTGTTTGTGAATGGCTGAACATGCCAAATTTCTTTAAATATGAACATTGACTACTTATTAGCAGTTTATTTGTAGCTCTTCATCTCAGTATTTTCAATAAACCATCTTTACCCACAATGAACCAAAGAGCACTCAAAGAACCCACAAAGCAGAGAGTAGGAGCTATCACTCTGAGGAATTATTGGCTTGCTTGGGTTCAGGGAAGCACCTTGTAGATTATATGGCTCATTACCAGAGATCCTAAGAATACAGGGTGATCATTCAAAGCCCAGAGTTCCCCATGGACGAATGCATATACGACAACTCACAATCCAGTACAGACAGCCTTCAAGAAACTGCAGACGCACATACTGCTGCTGCCAAGACACGCAGCCCTGATAAACACAAGAAAATTAGAAAGATGGCAGGGAAGGAGAGAGAACGACAACAACCAGACCCCACAGGATGCAGAATCTGAGGGCATCGCCTGACAGAGTCAACTGCCGACCTCTTCAAGAGGGGCTGGTGGAGCATGGAGCATGGTCTTCATGCCCACATGCTCCTGTAGCTGAGGCTGAGCATGGGGAAGAGTCATTCTCCTCCAAACATGACAGATGCCTCATGCATCAAGCATAGCCACATCAAGATCTCTGCATTTGTTTTCTGTTCTGATGGCAATTCCTACAATTTACTTCAAAGCTGTAGCAAAATGGAAGTAGCTTGAGACATATTCATTTAACTTATGGCTGTTTCTGGTGGCTTAATGCTACTATAGTGCTTGACTAACTCAGGTTTTTTGTTTTTATTTTACTGACCAAGGGAACATTGGAAGGTTTTCCCCAGGACGTGCACCCCAGTCAGTTCTCACATGTAACCATCAGTAGACTCCTTACCACCCCTCACTCTTTTTTCCACGGGACAGAACTAAGGACACATAGGCAGACAAGTGCCACACTCAAACAGATCCTCCCCAGTGTGGGGCATCAGGCTTGCATCGGGTTTTAACAATTTCCAATAGTATAGCAAAGAATTAGGTTTAGCCTTGATGAAATTTCTCTTCCACTTTAATAATATATCAAGTATTTAATTTGCTTATAAACTATTAACCAAATATCTATCTGTCCAAGTACTGTAAGCACTAATCATAAAAATCATATTGCGCTATAAATTATGCATAGATTTTCTGGTTAACTGAAACGTGCTGCAGTCATTACCCATCATAGTTAAAATGGCATGTGTCCATACAGTATATCAGTGTGCAAACACTTGTCACATACTTCCCATATCTTATGTACTTCATAATCAGAATGAAACCACAGACAGTCTGGTGTGCAGAAGAAACACTGTCAATTAATTTTTCAATATTGCTTCCCTATTTTCTTGCTGAATTTGCTACTCATTAAAATTCTTCTTTGGCCATCACCTGCATTTTGTTTCTTATAGCTTAAATTGTAATATCAAGAAATGAAAGTTATTACGATGTCCATATCTGAAGTCTGTGGTGAAGGCAATAATTACCTTCTTTTAAATATTCAATAACATTGGTTCCATAATGAACCCTAGGGAAGGCAGCCACGTACGGAGGGTCAAACTACAGCCCCAGCATAACCATATAAAACAAGACCATCAATGCTTTCTAAATGAAATCTGTAGAACTGCAGGGTTATAAATGGGGAATTGCAAATAATTTTACCCTAAAAGTATTCTGAATGAAGACAAAAATTTTAGTTGACCATATTAACCAATTGTATTACACGTAAAACACATTAACATAGTTAAAATGTTGTAACTGACACTTTTTGCACCTTAAGAGATGCACTGTTCTGAATGTTCACCACAAAGAAAACATGAGTACAGGCAAGTATAATATTCCACACTGATTCCACGGTCTAAAATCTAAGCACAAGAAACAACTGTTAATAAAAGAAAATTTCACTAGCATTGAAATTTTTTATTATCTGAAAGCAGACAGCCCAGGACATTCTTTCTGCATCGACGACCTCTGTCATACTGCAAAAGCTTACAAACTTTAACACTGATTCTGAAGGCATTATTACTTACATGCCTAGCTGTGAGTATTACTGTCAGTAGTCCCAATGAAACCAATTAGTTGACTCAGAGTAATTAAGCATTAGAGCTAATTATACCTGTTACTGGGAATTAGGCCTTTTCTTTTTACTAGATTTTACAGCTAATAATTCTGAATAGGGTTGCTAGTTCTGACAATTTTTTCTGAAGTTTTAGAAGATGTGTTTTCCTTAAAGTCCTAGTTCCGAGAAGAAAATCATTGTTCCTGATGAAAAAAGAAAAATTAAAGGATTTTGCAGTCTCCCAGCTTTCATGAATACATTTGGTTGTGTTAACCCAACAAGCATATCAAGCGAAAGGCAAACATAGAACTTACTCCAGCAAGTAAGAAGAATTGTTACATCAATTTCCATGAAGAATCAGGTTACCAACAAAGCACTACAGCAGCCTTGAAATCATATGTAATGCAGACAGCTGCAAAAGGCATCAGGTCTGCATATCCTGATCCACAAGCAAACATGCACCTTTCTTCCACCTCCTGCCACAGTTGTTCCACGGCAATGTCAGTGTTGTTGACCACACTGGCATGAGCTGCCTCCCTGACACAGAAAGGTGATGCACATGTGCAGTGCCACAAGAATGGTTAAAATGTCAAAGATATTTTTTAGCTGATTCCAGCACATATCCAGCACTCTGAGAAATGGATGTTGTATAGTTTTCCCCTTGCCAGCTCCATCTCCTTGACTAACTCTGTCTTTCTCTTCAAATTGTCCCAAGTTGTATTGGTTAACTAAAGCACCAACGCTTCCTGGCTTGATGATGGCTGGTAAACCATGGGCCTCTCTCCCCTTTATAGCACTTTGAGAACCTCTGAACTTATTCACATCTGGCACTTCCTTAAGAAACCTAGGGTCATACTTCTTAAGCCAAAGGTCTCCAAAGCCAAGTACAAGAGAGAAGAATCTCAGCTGCTGTTATGACCTCTTCCCTCAAAACAGCACGTTTACCTGACGCATATAATGTTGGTCCACTTTCAGTAACTCCACTTAGCCCCAGGAAGGGCCTTTTATCTCAAATGGCATATTCTTGCCATACAATGCGCGGAGTGCAATTTAGAGTTTTGTTTTCACTGGCATGCACTCTTTCTCCTGGGTTTGGAAGGCAGGCACAAAACGAGGGATGGGTACAAATTTGCTTTCTAGCTATACTGCAACATAAGCAGCTTTAAGGCTAATGGTCATAATTCAATTGAACCAAAGTACAGATGCAAGTTTTGGTAATGCAAATGATGATGACAAAAGAGGCCAGTTGTTCAGACCCTTTTATCCAGGTATTCAGAAATGCCTTGCCAAAACCAGCGATTTGGCTTCATAAGTACAAGAGAATCTCCATGACAATAATCTGAGGGAGTGATTAGAAGAAAGTGGAATTTTTCCAAGCACGCATTTTTACTAATCTTTCTCCAGAAAGAAATAAAACATCCCACACACATTAGAAAGCCTACTACTGCATATTTCTGCCCTGTTCTCCTGAGCCCAATCTTTTCTACCTGAAACCATAGAACTACCATAATTTGGAAGTATTTTTAAAAATACAAATATGCCCTTCAGATTACCCTTTAAATATCATTTCTGATCTGTTAACTCCATAAATCCAAAGTAGTCTAAACTCTTACATCACTTTAAAGATTAGTTATTCTAATCATGAAACCATGCAGAATATTTTATTATAGGCATACACAATCATACATTGGTTATATACGGAGAAGAAAAAACACATCTCCATAACATTTAACATGACTACAGAGATGACTAACTGAGTTAGCGTACTAAATCGTATGTAAAGATGACCAGAGGCAAATTCAGAAATAGATTTTTAAATCAAATGGTGGGTTTTAGAAAAAAAAATACAAATAGATGGGATAGAGATTTCCTGCAGAAAATCCAGTTGTCATTTCATCTTCACATTTTTAAGTCTTCACCCACCTCAGTGAGCTGTATAAATATTCTTTCTTGCTTTACACAGTGACAAAATCAAGTACACAACCTGCTCCTTGATCACTGCAGAAAAAATGTACCATATTCTCTAGATAAATCAACCTGTATGAGGCTAAGACATATGACATTATCATCCCATTAGAAAAGAAAATCGTACATCGTTTTACCCTCTGAAAAGTATTCAACGTGGCTCTGAATCTATACAATGGAATGAATACAGCTGTACAAATAATAACAGCAAAGCACCCTACCATGAAGGCTGTAAGAAGCACCACGGTCCAAGAAGATTGCAGAAGGTGTCAGGACAGTGAAAATGGAAGAAGCTTTTGGTTTCAACTTTGTGCCCAGTTCAGACTGGGAAAGGTCCTGTGTGTAAAACCCACAGCCACTCTTCCATGTTCTTTGTGTCCTGGCTTTCCCCCACCAGCCCTGCATCACAGAAACAACCAACTACAAACATTTCCCAGCTCACTAACATTTGTCTTAGCCATTCAGCAGTTTCTGCCAGGATCCTACTCCTTCTTTACACCCTGTGAATTAATTCTGCTTGCAGCAGCACTAACACAGGCTGCTGAGGGTTTGGTTTTTTTTCCCCTCCGCAACGTGAGTTAATCATCACCACTTAAGAACAGTAAATAGTATTGAGTTGACTTGTCTTTCTAGATGCAAGGATCTTTCTTCCCTCCACATGACAAAATTATGCAGAGCAAAGCAGTCCTCTCCCTCTCAGCTTTGCTTTCCCAGAATACATTCCAGGAGAACATGTGGCTCCACACAAAGAGATAAAACAGATCTTTCATCATCGAAGGGAAGCAGAGATGTTCACTTCTACCGTCTGGCTCAGATCCCTAGCTGAAGTCAACAAATGAGATCACTTGAGGATCCAGCCACTTCAGTGAGATCTCTGAGTGACTTCAGTACACTTGAAACCTGTGCTGTGCCTCACGGCCAACTGAGCCAGCAGGGCTCCATAGCTGCCACAGTCTGCAAGACCACTACCCAGTCCGTTCTGTCGGCACCTCTCTCTCCACATTCAGAGCCCAGCTCCTGCACTCCTCTAGCCACAGGTTTCTGTTCACTTGCACCACTGGCCCATGTTTTTAAGCCTAGGGTGGGAGGTGTTAACATTCAAAAGCTCCCCTCCCCTCATTTCACAGCACAGAGGCTAAATATATTCCTTCTGAAGGAATGTCCCATTTGCCAACCCCTTGTACAGCTACCGCGGTCATTCTGTTCTTATACCTCCTCCAAGGCACTGGCTTTCCTTCTCCCCAAGTGTTCATTCCCAGGTTAAATTCTAAGTGGACAATCAACCTTGTTCAAACAAAGACTGACATTTGGTGACCTCCCTGAACCATCTCTGGAAGGTCCCACGGCAGCTGAGATAAAGATGGCTTCTTGCTCCACTTAAAGAGAAGTCTGTCTGCGAAAATCAACTCTGCGAAGGACTGCAGTACAAACCTCACTCTTTTTCAGCTAGGAAAGAGTAATAGTATCTGCCTGTATATGGAAGAGAACCTGGTCAGATCAATTCAACATGGTAGTACCCCCTGTAGCCCACAGACACCATATAGAGGGGGTGGCAGAAGAAAACACACATATTACATTATTCAAGGAGAGTTAAAAGTGGTCTATTTCCTTATCAGTCATGACCTCTGCTAATTTATCAAACTTGAAAGCCACTTACCATGTACTACCACTGTAAAAGTATAATATTTGGCAACAAGAGGAATATAAATAGGTCAAAACCTGTAAAAACACATTAGCTTCTCGGATGGCACAGTCCCAGGAAAGAGATTATGCTACTGAACAGTTGTCACAGATGGAGGCCCAAGTTTTCAGAAGCAATTTGGGATTAGCTTTTACGTGCCTGAATAAGAAAGTTAGAAAGAAAATTTGAAAACTGCTTTTAAGAAGATGCATAGTAAAAGCCAAAGATGGATGTTAAGAGATGGAGCCATGCCAGACTGCTAACCATAATAACGAAAACAAAAAACGGCCACCCAAAAGCGAGAGAGCATTCCACATTTCTCTAGTGTGGCAGTGGAGGAAATCTTTCAGAAATTAAAAAAATAATTTCCGTATGCAGACAGATTCATTATCAAATATACAAAAAGAGCTTGTATCTGCCTATAGTTTTATGATGTTACGCAGCCACATTAATTTTGGCAGAAGAGGTAATTTAAATCCTTTGGGAAACATTATCCTCTTGATATGAGCACATAACTCAGATTAATAGGATTTGCATATGTATAGCAGTAGGGAGAATAACCTCAAGTCTGGAAAACAGCTTTGTATTTTAGTCGGTTTGGGAAGACCAGCAAAAAATATATACTGGGGACAAGTAATTGAACAGCATCTGTTAACTCCTGCTAGGTAATAATTGTGAGTTAATTGTTCAATATTTAGAAACAAACACAATAAACCAGGATATTTTGGACAATCAAACAAAGCAAAACTGTAAATATATTCTAAAAAGAAGGGCAGGTAGAATTTGCATTGCTAATCACTTCCTTTTTTTTTTTTTTTTTTACAATCCAGACCCAATCTATGCTATCCCCAAATTGTATAATTGACTCTGTGTATGCAATCTCTCAGTTGTTCAACAATACAGATAACAGCTGTAATGGTATAATTATAACTTACAGCTTAAGTAGATAAAAACCTGCTAGTTCTTAACCAGTGGCTGTAATTAAGAGTGGAGAAGGGTAGTATTCACTGCATCTGCTTATGTTTCACTAATAAAAGTGGATTTTAGGTTCCACCAGAGCAAAGCAGCTGCACGCTGCATCCCAGCCCCGACCATGTCCTGAAAGAAGACAATGACTGGCCGACGCAACTCGACTTGCAGCAGCTGTAGGAAAAAACAGCTCAGCAAGCAGCGGTTGAGCAGCAGCTGTGGATATGCAATGCGTTAAATGGAAAGCAAGTGACAGCCGCGTAAGGAAGGGGTTATTTCCTGTGCCCCAAGCGTCACTTTACTTTCCACCGGGTTGAGGAAAAAGCATCACTTCCTCTCCACCACCTTCCCCTGCACGGGCATGTGCGCGCACACGCCCCCGCGCACGCGTGTGCGCCGCCAGCGAGCCCACGGGAGCAGCCGGCAGGGCGATGACGCTTCAGCACCACGGGCGGCGAACAGCGCCCGCGCGGCGCGGGGCCGGCGCGGCGCGGGGCGCTCCCTGTCCCAGGCCCGGGCCCAGGCCCAGGCCCAGCAAGCGGGGAGCCTCCGCAGGGGCTTCCCAAGCAGACCCCGCACCACCCGGCGGCAGCAGGTACGCGCAAAGAGCCGCTCCGCAGATCGTCCAGCGGCTGCTTCCTCGGAGTTCTCCAGCTCGGGCCGCTCGGCTCGGGCTTTCTGAGGAAACCGCGGAGTGAAAGCAGGAGCTCAGAAACGAAGTGGGTGCCACCGGCACGTTTCGCTTGCTTTGGCTCACTCACTCAATACTGGTTGCTACGCAATTTTTTTAAAAAAAAAAAAAAGCTCAAAACTACTCACTGCCAGATGGATTAATGAAAACACACACTTGCACTGCTTAAAACACTCTTCATTTATATTTCTTGATACACGGATGCTACTTCTTTCAATTATTTCTTATGAAGGAACACCAGCTTTGAAAGTAAAGACATAAATTCAAGCTAGCAGGGGAAAGGGGAGGATCAGAAAGAAGCTAAGTGTAATTATCAAATTTTCCAGTGGATTGCAGGAAAGAGGCACATAGGGACTTGTATGTCCTCAGGGACTCGTAGTAAAGACAGCACGTCTAGCTCAGCATAGAGATGTGAGGCACCAGGTGACCTGAAGGTGTCTTGCTCGTAACTGGTTTATCTATTTATAACTACACAACATAATATTACCTGTGACAGCACAAGCCAACGCAGAGTTATTTTAGCAGTCAAACAACCATATGCAGCCTCGTGTGATTTACACCTTACACACAGTGCTGCTCTTTCTGTTTTCACTCCCAGTTCTTTAGAGCTGAAACCTGGCATCTGGCCCTGCATTCCAGCCTGTGCCCTGAAATGCCACCCAACTTACCTACAGCTTGGTGTTTTTTTAAGAAGTCATGATCAGAAAGAAATAATGACCCACCGTACAAGGTAGCCAACCGCTCTGTCAATAGTAAAACCAAACCACATATTACCCATTACCAAGGGTATAATTACAGCAAGGATGACAGGAGGGGGAAGGGAATCCGCTTCATCACCAAATGGAGGAGAAAACGCATCTCCGTCATCTCCAACTTTCAGCCGGCTGAAGGGGGGGAGGTGGGATGGGGGAGATGCAGCATGGCAAGCTGCAACTCTGAGACAGCTCTCTTCCCCTTTCAGCTGGCCATGAGCTGACAGGCTCAACTGAAAGAGGGAGTTGCACTACAGAGTATTACAGAGTTAGGTCGGTTCGTCTGCTGCTGGGACAGGAGGGAGGCTGCAGTTGAGCTTCCATCCTCACTCTCGCCCCTACGTACAGAAGAAGCCTGGCGTGGTACAGAAAACCAACAAAAAGTACTTTCTTTTCCTTTGTTTTGGAGGGCAAATAAGCTCTGGTGCAGTTTACTGTTGACAGCGCCCATAAGGGCAGAAAAGCTCAGAGAAAGAGAGAAAACAACAGGCCTAGCGGGAAAGAAACAGGACAGTCACTACATGCAGCACGAACCGGAGGGGAGAGCTGAAATCCCAAACGCTCCATGAGGAAGAGGTGGCCGAGAGGAAAGAGCAGCAGAGGAGAAGGGGGATGGAAAGACCAGACGGGGACATGCGGGAGGCTAGTCCCGAGGCCATGAGCGTGGAAGTGGAAAAGAGGAGGCGAATTTAGGGAGTTGGAGGCAGACCAGAAAGCGGCCGGCTGCGTACTCCTCGAGAGTCATGAAAAGCAACGGTGTGACAATGGGAGACCTCAGGAGCCAGAGTGGACAACGTGGGCGCACCTCTCAGGGCCAAACCCGTGGTGCGACGAGGGCAGAGTGCGAGGGGAGGCCAGGCTGGCGCACCGCCGAGGGCAGCGTCCTCAGCTGGGCTGCCAGGTGGGACGGGCGAGCGGGGAACGACCCCGAGTCCTGCGGGGGAGCCCAGGCGAGGCCGGGCGGCACGGGGGGCACTTGCGGGGCAGGAAGGCGGGCGCCGGAGGGCAGCCGGGCGCCGGGCCGCGGCCAGGAGCACACGCAGG
>VXAL01017673.1:227026-307206 GCA_013399475.1 Chauna torquata | reverse complement strand
GCCGGTGCTGTCCGCCCCTCCCGGCCCTGGCCGCGGGGCCCCGGCTGAGGTGACCCCTGGCAAGGCATGGGGCCCGGCCGAGGTGACCTCCCCCGAGCACCCCGGCCCGGCCGAGGAGCCCCTCGCCGCCCCGGGCCTGGCCGAGGTGCCGACCCGCAGTGGGCCTGCGGCCTCCCGGCCTGGCCCCAGGCTCCCTGAACCTCTCTGGCAGTGTGGGTCCCAAAAGTGGAACCACGGCGAGGTCACGGTTTGCTGGGAAATCTAGCGGGGCACCCGTCACCTCCTTCTCCGCCAGTGTGGGCATTGTGGGCCTTGCTAACTGGGGCAAACGCCTGAAGGGCCAAGGAGTTTACAGAAGTAAACCACTGGGCCAAGCGTCCTGAAGTGCCAAGCTGACTGAGGAGCCTGTGCTCCGTTTTTAAAAGCGGCCATCACTTACAGCCTGGGACTCGTATGCTGAAGTCAGTTTGGCAGGTGTCTGGAAAAACACCTAGTTTCTCTGTTCAATAGTCAGCTCCTGATGCACGTGTTGCTTCCCTTCACGTAGCTGTAGGCTGCCTGCCCCATTAGGGCTCCAGTATCAGGTGGGACCTCTAGATGTTAATGCAGTGCAAGTAATTAAAAATGCTACTTTTCAAAAATCTGGATAGAGGAAAAGTACTACATAGAATAAGTGTTAAACAATTAAAAATGTGTACCAGTGAGTGTACCGGTTCATCCTGTTTAATTCAGATTTTTTTTAGCAAGAACACAATTGCTTAAGATCACTGAGTTGTCGGTATCTCAGAAATCTTTTGTTTTGGTCAGCCTCAATACCAAAGGGAGTGATGAATGCCAGGGGCTCAGTAACTTTGCAGGTAGCCATAGTAGCATTCACAGTTATGAATTCTGGGGACAGCTTTCTTGTTCATTCCTGCAGAATCAACAGTTATCAGTTACCTTTTTGCAAATTAAACTGATAGAGCTTTTGGGGCGTGCTGGATGTTTTTCCACGGTTGAAATGTTAGGTTTAGCTGAAGTCTACTGTTAGGACTTATCCCTTCATAAAAGTTTACGAGAACTTTCATGCTTCTGGATGACTGGAGTGGATAAGACCTAAATATATCTTGTTTGCAAAGCCATTCTCTTTGCTCTGATGTTACTGGCTTACCCTAGCTAACACAGGGGAAAATCTTTGGCTAGTACTTGCAGGACAAATCTGAAAAGGACCTATCTTAATACATATGCAGGTGCTTGCAGTGAAACTGCCGTGACATCCCTGGATCTCTGGCGAACCACCATACTACTGGCAAGCAAGGAGGCACCATCCAGTCCATGTGCATCTCAGAAGAAATAGTTAATGGCATAGGCTGTTTGGGGCAGGGATGCTCTTACCTGTATCAAGGTTGAAGCAGATTCTAGCTTCTTCTAAGTATGGGGTGTCACTCTTAGACCGGAGTCTTCTGATGGGTCTCCGGTCTATGTCCTCCTCAGAAGGTGCCGACATCAGTGTGGGCACAGTGAGAAGAGTTGCCCGACGAGCTGATAAGAAAGAATGAATGAAGAGGAGAATAGCAGGAGAAAGGAGAAATGGAAAAGGGGAAGAAGGGAAAGAAAAAAAAGACAAGAAAGAAAATCACTCAATGGAAATGAGAATCTGTAGTGTGTAGTAGATGAGGCTGTTTGCTGTGAGATCCCTGCCTCACATGCTGCAGAATTTATGGGCTGCACCAAATGATACAAAGAGGAGACAAGATTGCTGTGCTATGTCCCCTAAAGACACAGGTAATGCTTTGTTTCTGACATAAGTTGCCTGTTCACAGTTACTAGCGTTGCAGCATAAACCACTCTTTCCATAGCTTGTCAATAGCTGCAGTCCCTCCTTTTCTGAATACTGTTTTTGAGACTGCAATGTCTGAGTAACGGAAGTAGTTAAGTGTTCACTCAGTTTGCAGAAATTGGTGGGAGCTGTGCTTGGAACGCATGAGACGATGCATACAGCAACTATCCCTAAACTCAGTTTCTTGGTTTCTTAATTTGAGCAGTCAAAATTAACAGCTAATTTTTGCTCTTGATCACTCTGTGTCGTAGTGTCTTAATTGTAAAATAGTCATCATTTTCTTTCAGTAGGGATTTTCTGAAAATATAACTTCATTAATATTTGTAAAGTATCCATATACTTTAGTGAAGCACCAATGAAAAGCCCATGAGGAAATTAGTATTTCTATCTTCTTAACAGGCTTTAAATGGCTTGGGGCCATGCCTTCAAGGAGGAGAAAGCAAAATATTTAATATTGGCTCTTTAAGCGAGTACTGCCCACTGATGAAGCAAGTGGTAGGATAGTAAAAAATTACTGTGTCATCATGCAATTAGAAATTGTACCATAATACATATGGATTAGGAGACTGAATTAATATTGCAGAGGGAACCTTCATTCTGGCATTGCGTAAGTATGCAGCACTTGACCTTACAGCCTTGATAATGTCCCTTTGATGTAGGTATTTTTTGTGTGAAATGTAATTATGAGTGTCTGTTGAGCGCTTTAGGTGCTGAGCCTATAAATTACAAATCACAAACAGAAGAGGCCCTATAAATATATCCATCTCAGCTCTCTCTGAGTCAGTAAAGATTATCACAAATGCTAGATGGGATCTGGCTGATCATTGAAAGCATGAGTACTATGCACAAGTACTCTGCCAGTATGTTGCTTTCCCATCTACCTCATACAGAGCTGGAAAGAGAATTTCTGCTTGAAAGCCCATCCTTATCCTTAAGGTGGTACTATTAACATTACTGTGGGACTCCGCAAGAGCCTATCCTTTCTTCATAAGAAGTTGCAGAAAAACCTAGGTCCTGAGAGTTTAAAACCCTCAGATGCTGTTCTTTCATTATGATTTCAACATGGGCTTCAGAGAGCTGGGTTCAGTTCTGGTCTGCCACATGCACACACATACATGCCCTCAAATCAGACCTGGTGTGCCATCATGCTCAACCCTAGGATGAGTCTAAACTCTGGATATTTCTTGCTGTTTGGGCACCGTCTGGCACAAGTCCTTATCTCAGGGCTTTTGTAAGCCATCACACTTCAAATAGATAATAATGAGTTCTATTTTCCTGTTGGGGTTGGACAGCTCAACTGATGGTAAGAGCAAACTCTGTAGCCTGGTAACTGCGATTCTTTCTTTAAGAAGTTTTTGAGAGTTCCAGATAATATCTGTCAATCAGAAGCCTTCAGCTGCCTAAAACCTGACTTAGGTGTTAGGTATAATAGCATATAATTAATATGATTTAACAAAAGCTGTCACGCTGTATTTTTCAATTTGCAGAGTTACACAGTTTACCAAACAAGCAAATCTGTGCTGCTGAAGGCAGCAGTTATTTCTGATCTAACTTATTTGTTTTCTGGTTTTAAATAGATTTCTTTCAAGTTTTTGATCCTTCCTAACCCAGCATTGGTATTTGAAGTAAAAGCGAAGGGCAAGAGTTGAAATTGATTTAATGGGGTCGGCTATTTAGAGTAAGCTAAAGTAAACACTGCTACTAGACTGTAAGCTATTATTCCATTGTAGCAGGGATGTACAGTAATGAAGATAAAAGAGAATGGAAAATTTCTGCGAGGGAGAATTTTGTGTACTGCATCATCAAATGTATGCTAAAGGAAGATTTATCTGTATATGAAGACAACATTGTAAAAATCATCTCATAAAAGACCCATGTAAGAGATTTGTGTTTTAAAACTGGCATGATCTAGCTGTAGTTAAAGTCAGTGAAAGGGTACCCATGCGTTTCAGGGATGGCTTGATCACAACACAGAAGACTATTTGGGAAAAAACAACAACAACAAATTGCATATACATTTATTGTAAACAGAAGATAACAGTGTACTTTTCTATACTCATTTATAAATCATTTTTACCTTTTGGCTCAAAATACTGGGGTGTGGCCTGTATTCATTTTAACTAGAGGTAGGTGGATGCTGGAAAATGTTTCCTGGA
Organism: Chauna torquata; assembly: GCA_013399475.1. Lineage (NCBI taxonomy): Eukaryota > Metazoa > Chordata > Aves > Anseriformes > Anhimidae > Chauna > Chauna torquata. The sequence goes on along the minus strand of VXAL01017673.1, from coordinate 303,231 downwards.
GTAATCGTTACATATTATTTTGACGACCATGATTATCTGTCCTTTATGTATGTTACCAACAGTTTTCAAGAATGACTGGAAATTTTAAATAAACATCAGAAAAATTCCAGAGGGAGCTAATAGGTATTAAAAATTTTTGCAATAAAAACCTAAGATCAATTCTTACACAGCCATGGAACTGGAAGATGTAATTGATCACATTCAAATATCCATACGGTGGCATTGAATATACATATATGCCGTGAACATACATGCACACGCTCTTTTCCGTACTATAATCCATTGCACTCCTTGTTATGGAAATGACTTGCCTTATATTTTTTAGTAAAGCAGTCAGCATTTGCCCCGCGTGACTATGCGTCCATCGCTGACAACCAACCAGTGTCTCTAGCTTCAGATAACTCTCCTCAAACCAGCTCAAATTCTGCTACACATTTTTAGGAGATGGCTTTTCAGGAAGATTGGGAAGTATCCCCATGAAGGTATTGGAGTACAGGAAAGACATTGAATGACATTACGATACATGTTAAGGGCCTGCTTATGCTGCAAATAGATTTGAGAGCAATGTCCAAAAACACATTTTAAACAGCCATTCTAGCATTACACAGCACACAAATCAGTTAAATTCTTTTGTTCTATTTGCATTGTTCCTGATATGATAGGGCTATGCTGCAATCAGCACATTTTGCCAACATCATGTTTGGTATTTGTTAGAAAGAGAAAAAAGGTTGCTTATGGAGGAAAAACACTTAAAAAATAGAAATGCCGTAAGGTAGGTAATGACATGTTAGAATTGATTATATAGAATCTCATATTTGTTGTCTCAAAATGCTGTATGTTATTGAAGTATGACACAAGTATGCATTTGAGAGAGGGGAATGGGAAATACGTGAAGGATTATAGTGTGTGTGTGTGTGTGTGTGTGTGTGTGTGTGTGTTCAGAGGCATTTTAAACATGTAATTTCAATATGTTTAGTTACATCTAGAGGTGGTCCAATTTTTGAATACTGTTTGAAATTACTGAAAACATGGGGGAGGGTTTGCAAAGAGTTTTTGGTGGTTTCTATTTTTTCCATTAAAACATATTTTCACATATTTTAATAAAAATATTAGTACTAATTTTGATTGCCAAGAACTAGCTTTATGTTTTGAAAAGTTAAAGTATTGATTTTTTTTAAGACTCAAGTTTTTAGGAAAATTATGGACATTTTTAATCAGGAAACTTTCAGAGGTGAAAAAGCATCCTCTTAAAATTAGTCAAAGAAAATGGGAAATATTCATCTAGACTTTCCCATCCACTTTTATCACTCAACTTTTATTGAAATGTTTTTAAAATATCTTATTGGTGATACAAAAACCCTGGTCATTTCTGGCTTAATAGTGTCTTCATCTAGAAACTCTGATTTGCATAAGAGATTCTTACCTCTGAATGGGGAAAAAAAAAAAGAAAAGACTTTTGAGAGCTGATGATTTTATTCTTACTACAATTGAAGTGCTAAAATGTTTCTGCTGGAGACATCTAGACCTAGATGCATTGGAAAGGCTATGTTTCTGTTGTGTATAATCACAAGTAACTTCAGACAGCATGGAAATAGCTGTAAAAGAATATTGGTTTTACAGCAGAAATTTTTAAGACTTTTTCGAAGAAAAACTCATTTCTCAGGGCAAATTTTGAACAAGTTTGTAGAATACCTATGAAGTCATTTTAATTGCAGTGCTGCTGTTGCTGACTGAGTAGGATTCTTTCTTGCTGCTTATTTTCATTAGAGAAGGGTATGAGCTTATACCTCTCCTCTTTCAGCTTTCCTCCTTTATGCTTCTGTGGAAAAGGCTCACTATAGCATCGCATGTAGATAATGCACACAGAAATGTGGATTTGGCTACATATAAGCTTTAAAAACGATAGTTCAGGTAGGGTTTGGTGCATCTAGAACATGATGTTCTACCTGGGGTGAAATATTATTAGATTGTGAATATTCTTTAAAGACAATCAAACAATGGGTCCAAGTGGATGTTTACCAGAAAAAGAAAATCTTGTGGGTTCATTTAATGCCACTTCACTTTTGTCTTTTAAATTCAAGTGATAAAAACAACATTTGAAGGATTAGAGTTGTGAAATGGGGTATGACTGGCAGGAGAGGAAAACCATAGAACATGTGTGCAAGCACTGGAGAGGACATACTTTGTTATTTATGAAGAATGATTTATAGGCTCACATCTCCCAGATAAACACAGAAGTACATGCATATGGATTGATGTGTCTCTCTAAACCAAAGCTGTTGAGATCTTTAACACCGGTTGTTGGACCCCAGTAATCTAAAAGAAAATGCTTAGATACATGGTCACAAACAATAGTGCATAGGGCAAAAAGGCATCCAGTTTTGTGCACATGCTTGTTATGCTAGTTTGTGTTATTTGGGTAAATTTATGCACACTATGCCTATTTAGCATTTTTTGTACATTTTGGAGGAAATGTGCTTGTTCCTTTGCCTTTGCATCCAAAGGTGTAGGCTTCAGAAAACAGACTATATATATATATATGATAGAAAGAAAAAAAGGAAGGAAGGAAGGAAGGAGGGAAGGAAGGAAGGAAAAGAAAGAAAAAAGAAAGGAAAAGAAAACAGCTGGGTGACTATGAAACAGGGGCAAGTAGAGGCTTTGTTATTTTAAATAAATTTTTAATATAAAAAATAGATTACCTTTCAGAATCAATTTTTTTTTTTTCAAGTGTGAGCCATGCATAGGTTTTCCAAAGTTTTCTCTGTTTAGAGGTATGGAGAACTGGATCTCAAACATACTAGTTTTATTTAGATATGCCACTGAGACTTAGAAGATCCTAATTTCTTCTGGCTTTAATTTGGCTGACTGGATATTGAAATAAATGACCAAAAAGTAGCTGAAGTACAGTTACTGCAACTCATCATGAGGTATTTTTATACAGTTGGTGAAGCTAGTCTACCTGACTCTGCAAGCCAGAGACTCCAATCATGGCACTCAGTTGCCTGTTCCTAAATTCTAAATAGTGACAGAAGATGTGGGAAGGGGGAAAAAAAATTTAAGGAGGAGGGTAAGGCTGATATTGATCAATTACTTCCTGGGATTTAAAGGGTGGGAAACTGATTATATCAGGAATGCTTATTTGTTGTTACTAATTTGCTGTTGTTAATGTTATTAGTCTAACAACAAGTAACATCACCTGAATAAGAAAAAGACATACAAAACAACATAATTCTGAAGAGATGTTAATCTATGGTATGGGTTAATCATAAAGTTTTGGTGGATGTAGTATCTGTTATTTTACACAGGGAACATCTGCAGAGGAATCAGTCCGGACTAGGATTTGGGGATAATGCAGCAATACTTTTGTGAAGTNTAGATACATGGTCACAAACAATAGTGCATAGGGCAAAAAGGCATCCAGTTTTGTGCACATGCTTGTTATGCTAGTTTGTGTTATTTGGGTAAATTTATGCACACTATGCCTATTTAGCATTTTTTGTACATTTTGGAGGAAATGTGCTTGTTCCTTTGCCTTTGCATCCAAAGGTGTAGGCTTCAGAAAACAGACTATATATGTATATATGATAGAAAGAAAAAAAGGAAGGAAGGAAGGAAGGAGGGAAGGAAGGAAGGAAAAGAAAGAAAAAAGAAAGGAAAAGAAAACAGCTGGGTGACTATGAAACAGGGGCAAGTAGAGGCTTTGTTATTTTAAATAAATTTTTAATATAAAAAATAGATTACCTTTCAGAATCAGTTTTTTTTTTTTTTCAAGTGTGAGCCATGCATAGGTTTTCCAAAGTTTTCTCTGTTTAGAGGTATGGGGAACTGGATCTCAAACATACTAGTTTTATTTAGATATGCCACTGAGACTTAGAAGATCCTAATTTCTTCTGGCTTTAATTTGGCTGACTGGATATTGAAATAAATGACCAAAAAGTAGCTGAAGTACAGTTACTGCAACTCATCATGAGGTATTTTTATACAGTTGGTGAAGCTAGTCTACCTGACTCTGCAAGCCAGAGACTCCAATCATGGCACTCAGTTGCCTGTTCCTAAATTCTAAATAGTGACAGAAGATGTGGGAAGGGGGAAAAAAAATTTAAGGAGGAGGGTAAGGCTGATATTGATCAATTACTTCCTGGGATTTAAAGGGTGGGAAACTGATTATATCAGGAATGCTTATTTGTTGTTACTAATTTGCTGTTGTTAATGTTATTAGTCTAACAACAAGTAACATCACCTGAATAAGAAAAAGACATACAAAATAACATAATTCTGAAGAGATGTTAATCTATGGTATGGGTTAATCATAAAGTTTTGGTGGATGGAGTATCTGTTATTTTACACAGGGAACATCTGCAGAGGAATCAGTCCGGACTAGGATTTGGGGATAATGCAGCAATACTTTTGTGAAGTACTGGACATAATTTAATATGCAAAAGCAGAAGGGAAGTAACGCTAAGTAGTCAGCAATGATTAAAGTCAAACATCTAGAATGAGTCAGCACTGTATGAATTAAAATAAATGAGCAAAAGTGAAGCACAGTAAAATAAATAAATTGGGGCAACAGAGTGGGAGGGGGAATGTGGAATTAAAACTATAGCTGGGAGTATTTTATTAAACCTGGAAAACTGATTAAGCAGGATTTCCTGAAATCTCTTCCTGAGCAATCATTCCTTATTTATCTATACAATCCTGTGCATGTGTTATCCATTTGCCCTAAGTACTATATTCTTGCTCATTTCCATATTTTTTCTACTTTGCATTCTTTAATCACTCCTTACATTCATCAAGTAGATTGCAGGAATGTTGCAACCAAGAAGAGCATATCTCACGCAAGTGGATCTATAAATTATTTATAGGTACAAAGATAGTTTAAGATAAGCCTTCAACCGAGTTTTGTTTAGTTATTTAAATATGCAGTTTATCCTGCCAAATGGACTGGCAAACAACTTCAATGTACATAGGAGCATCTTGGAAATACTCAATTAATGCAGTCAATTTTAAGCTTCATGCCCCCTGCTGGCGCAAAAGGAGATGAGACTGGAAAAGTGGACACACGGGTCTCGAGGAAATTAGAAATGATTTTATGCTAGAGTCAAAAGCTGCCTGAGAGCAGAGGGGAACCCAGTCTTTCGTCAGGAATGGAGAGTTGGACTGTAGGGCAGGGGTGGACTCAGGCAGCCCAGAACAGCATCCTGACCACAATGTCCAGCCTGTCCAGCTGGGCTGTGGTGTGCGGCTGCCAGCAGCACTGGTAGAAGGGGTGAGCTCTACGACCCCTTCCATTGGACTTGTGACTGCAGAAGAGTGCAACACGCAATCTGCAACAGGCATTTCTCCTTTTTTGAGGGTACCTAAAGCCTTTATTTATAATGCACTAACCAGAAGTCATTCTTCTATCGTAGAATTCACTCAAGGGGCTTTATGCCCTTTTATACAATGGCAGAGAGGGGTTCCTTGTTTCTTGATCTTGAACAAGGCTAGGTGTGAGCTAGGTACCAACAGCCAGAGCCATGTGTGCACTCCCTGTACGTTGTTTCATTGCCTGTTCTCAAGATCTGCTCTCTGATACAGTCTGAGAAGCCCTGACCAGCCTTGGAGCTGTATGAGAAAGAGGCAAGGAGCCTCAGCAGCTGCTCCCTCTGTTCCTCTGGGATTTACATTTACCTACATTTACCCCTTGCCCGCTTGCTGAGCCCGTGGCTGTCTGCATTCCTTACTGATACACATCCTGGCTGCTGACTTGACATCCTGTTTGGCCTTGTACCTACTTCATCGCCGCAGACCTGTCTGGTGATCTGGACTCTTGGCTGAACCTGGTGACCATCCCTGCTTCCATGCTTTGGTGCTTTACCTCTCGTAGGTGCGGCCACGCCTCTGCCTGTCTTGCTGCCTCTTGGCTCACTTTCCCTTGCGGAGCAGCCTGCTAATGCTGCTCCTTAGCACCAGCTTGCTCAGCTCTGACAAATATGAGGTATTTCTTTGCATGCCCTAAAGCAGGACTTCCTTAAAGTTGAACTTCAAATCTGCTGTCTCTCCAAACTAGGCTACCACTATGACGGGGTCTGCACATTTACAGCTTTTGATTAGAGCTAGACCTGTTTTAGGGAAGTTTCTCTCTTTCCTGCTTTCTTGCCTGTCAGTGCGGGATTCCTCTATGCAAACAAATGCCATTAGCACAGCCGTCTTCCGTCTGAGTTCACTGCCTAGGCTTTTTTAATTTGTGCACAGAATAAGGCATGATTTATATTGTACCAAGAAAGATGTCTACGAACAGGTGAACCCTGCTCTTAAAATGACTGTTACTCTCCACTGATACATGCCAGGCGGCTGGTCAGATGTCTTAGGTGGAAACATCTTCACTGAGGACACCTATGGGGTAAGTGAGCTGAATCCTACTCCAGGTCCCATTACATGCTTTCAGCCCTCATGTCTGCAGGCCATGGTAGATTTGTATTTAGAATACACTGACATTCAGGAGTGACTAATATTTTACTTACACGCACTTCAAAGGGAAAAGACATCTTCAAAAATTAAGGTCCAGGTCCATATTTAGATTTCAAATTTGGACTTTCCTAGGGCAAGGGGCTAGATCTAGGGCCACAGTCACTTCTTGCCTGCTTCTGACTTGCAGATGCGTCACCAGGCATTACGCAATTGGCAAGGACACCCCCATCTCCTAGATCCCAACATACGGCCACAGAAGAGACAGTCAGGGATAGGGCTTAGGATATTTCTGGCTGGTATCTGAAGACTACAGCCAGCTGGCTTCATTTACCAAGTTTTCTAAATCTAGATAATCTTTGCTGCCAGATCCAGCTTTTGTGACTTTTCCATCCCTCCTGCTTCACTTTCCTTGGAGGAAATGGGGAGCAGCTGTTTGAACAGCACATGCAGCCTGAACGGCCAAATATCCTCTGTTCTGTGCTCAGCCCACGGGAGTGAGGTGACGGCTGCTGCTGCAGAAGGAGAGGATGGGAGAGAAGGAAGCTGATAAGGTAACACCTCTCTCCTCCTACCCTACAGCAGTGAAGGCAGCTCTGCAGCTTTCTGCAGGCGTAGGGATGAGATGTGATGTGGGTGTTAGTGCAGGCAGCATGGAACAGAGAACCAGCTAGATGCTGGGCGCCAAGACCTTGTTTTGGTCCCTGTGCTGAGGTCAGAATATCCTGCATTCAACTACAGAAGACCCAAGGTCAGCTGGGATTTGATATCCTTTGCTCGCAATGCTGTCATAGCTCTTTGAGTTCCTTCCAAACATCTTGCAGCCCTATTCCTTCCCTTCTCTTCCACCCACAAGGAGTGAGTACAGTTGAGAATGACTGCTTTCCAGCTGCTGTTTGTAACATTGTCATGTCATTAATGTGAAAACATCAGAAAGGAGTTTTTGTTCTTGATCTGGAGGATCAAAGGATTAAAAGGCAGAAATCTTCCAGTCTCACAGAAAGAGTAAGTGGGTCAGAAACCCCTATTCTACAGTCTGTGAACAGAGCATATTGTAATGCAATAACTGTAATAATAACTAAAGTAATAATACATATAATGCATTTTGATGTAGTTTTTAATTAAATGGCAGAATACTGTAGTCTTCTTTCACTTGATTCTAGTATAATACGTTTTTAATGCATACACAGAAGCTCTTTGATAGCATGATTTGCTAATAATATCATGTAATTATATTAACATCAAATAGTTACTTGCGATCCCATTAGGTAGATCTGGTGACAATGCTTTCTTGCAGACCTTTTTTTCAGTTCCAAACTAGCTACTTGAGCTGAGCTATTTATGATGAATGGGTGCCTCACATTCAGTATGGTTTTTGTTGTTTTCTGTTTGTTTGTTTGTTTGTTTCAGAAAGTTTAAGCTAACACAGTTTAACTGTTTCTCAGAAGGCAGATAAGGAAAGAGAGAGGTTCTTTTTGTCCACGTTTGGAGAAATCATGCCATTATCGCATATAGAAATGCCTGTGGTGTGGAAAACAGACTTAAAATTTGGCACAAGGTACAAAGATGACAGGAGTTATCAGAGCCATTCAGGCAGCACCGATGCACACTGCGACAGCGTTGAGTTCCTTGTTGTGTACAGGGGTAGGATAGCTCAGAGGAAGGGGATGCTGCCATCAAGAAGTTTGGGGCTAAGGGTGGCGATAAAGGCATTTGCTACAGGAAAAGTTGCTGATGAAACTCTTCCAGAGGTTTATTGTTTGGCCCAGCGAAGCCATCTCCGTCACTAAGCACATGCTTGGTGTTACCTCAGACAGTGAAAGCCTCCTGAAGCTGCTGTGGCACAGGCCACATTTCACCTCTCACACCTTCTATTGCTAATTGCATGGTCTGTCCATCTTTCCCTTCAGCCACCTCTCTTTCTGGCAGGAGAATGCTGTGTTGCCACCTTTGAGAACGTAGAGCAGAAGCGTTGTCTCTTCTGTGCTCATAGTGATTTCCCTGCTGGCACCCAGCTTGTTAGAAAGCAGTGACCTCAACCACAGGGAGATGAACAGCAGGGGAGAGCACTAGGTGTTTGGGGAAGAGGGCTCACAAGCATGTGAGGTAAGAGATGTGAAGGGCAGAAGCTGGAAAAAATGCAGCAATAGCAGCAAAGAGAGAGGTGAAAAGTTGAAGGGAACAAAGCATAAGTGCAGCGTGGCTCTTGTATCAATGAACTGTTTCCAGTTACAGAGATAACGAGGGTTTGGGAGCCTCTGTACCATGCTTTGGTGCACAGTGGAAGCAAGTCATTGGTGTCTTAGAAAAAAGGTTCACAAATGGGTGGGCAGAAAGTTCCATATTCTCAGTGCTGGTTCCTACTTGTTTTGTCCAAGGAGGAGAAGCCCTCATGACAGATCTAAAGGTCAACCCCTACACTGATGACCTGTGTATCAATGGATACATTTTCTGCATAATGGCTTTTTTTCTCTGTTTGCATTTAAAAAGGCAAAATGATTGCATTAAAACAGAGACTCAACCAGGTGCTAAGATGATAATTTCAAAGTCATGCAGTTCTATATGTGCTAACAATATAATTTCTCCAAATATGGGTAAAATAACGTTTTCCCCCCCTGCCTTCTTGGAGATACTTACAGTGAAGGTTGCCTGTGCAACCTTTATTAGCCACCTTGTGCATGTTACTGTTACTGTTTTTCATTACATGAGTATATATTACTTCTTCCACAGTCTTCTCTGTACCTTGCAGTGCTCAGGAAGGATGCAGTTGATAAATTGATACAGCTTATAAAGCAGTAGCTTGTACATTTCTGAAATTTTGTTTCTATGGAATAGAAAAGGGGTCTGTTCCCATAGGGATGTCAAAGAACCTATTTTAATATTGCTTCTATAGCAATGCTCAGGCATCCATTGCATTTTAGAGATGGAGGAAAAGTAAGCAAAATCAGTCATTGTCCTCAGCCAATTTTAACCTGACTTTGAGGCGCTTAGCATTTGCTTCTGCTGTTGTTCAGTGCAGGAGGCTGTGTTTTGACAATAAGGGGTTTCTGCCAACAGTTTTCTTTGCGATGTACAGATGAAAATGTACCACAATGACTGGGGCAGCAGCTGGGCAATGCAGCAGCACCTCAGTTGAGCCAAAGGTTAAGTGGCACTGACCCCTACATGTCCTGGGATGGTAGCATTCCCCATGTGGATTAGGTCTTGCTTTGGGAGGATGACCTACAGAGGGAAGGCCAAATTCTGGTGGCTGGTCTTTGAATGGGATTAACAACTGATGAAATTAACGGTGGAAAAAAGATAGACCATGTTTTCAGAGAACAGTATGTAGGCAGTATGCAAAAAGAAAAAAGCTGATCTGATATAGCTACTTGGTCCTTACATTTTTCTTCAGTTTAGTGTGATGCTTAAAGTTTAAGGAATTAAAAAACCTCCTCTTTGAAACCGCAAGTTTTTTCCAAAAATAGAGCTAGCGAGAAAAATGTGAACTGACTTTACCAAAAATATCATCTATGTTGTGAACAATTCTCAGCTACCTTAAAGCAAAGAAGTTTGATACCTCCTTCGCTCTCTTGCACCGCTGCTGCTCAGTGGGGGCCAGCATTTCACAGGGAAGGACAGAGACCACTGAGAGTGTGCTGCTTACATACAGCATGTTGAAATGCCTCAGAACTTTCCTAAATCAGTTATTCCTGCAGCACGGAATAATACCAGACTATGTACCAAGTGATCCTGACAGCACCGAGAAGCGAGAAGGGAGGGGAAGGGCACCACAGGGTAACAGAGCGTGCAGCTGGCTGTCCCCTCTCCGACTTGTCTGTTCTGGTTCTGCAACCCCAGAGTCTGGACCTCAGCTGTTCCTTTTACTTGTGTTGTGCACCCAGCAGTTTTCATAGCTTTTCCTTATCCTCTGAGAGGGCAAATCAGCCTTATCATTACTCTTCTTGCAATCTCTTTTACATCCCATGCATTTTGATGGCCTTTCCCTATTGCCTGCGTACACCTCAGTAGCTCAGTCACAAGGGCTGGCCTTATACGTCTTGGCTGTACCGTCAAAATAGTCATTGTCTGAGACAGTGCTAGAGTTTCTTACCTTGGGCTCCTTGACTGTAAAACAGTCTGTGAGCAGACTCGACATCCAAAAAGTAGTCCATTTTGAAGGAACTTTTTGTTTGCGTACAATACTCCGGTACAGATGATCAGTCAGATTCCTGGGAAAAAATTAGAGATGTCAGACAGAAAAAAGTTGGTGAGTTTCTGTGTGGAAAGAATATTGTAGGTAGTCATTAAAGGATGTAGTTTGGCATGTTAGTGTCAAAGCACTTTCAAATCACTATTTGTAGAACTTCGTAAGTATCCTTTTCTATTTTAGGATGCTTGGTTTAAATCTTTGTCTAAAGACATATGAGAAAAACACTGCTACAGTATTAGCAAGGTTCCTGGTACGTTTCTAGTACAATCACCTTTATTCTAGCCAAGTCTCCATTTCTTACAGTACATATTTAGATTCCTCTGCCTGTTACATTTACTCTTAAAAATGAGATCAGAAGAGCTTGAGGCTGCCCAGGACAGCAGCAATGCCAGGACCTCTGAGCAGACACTAATGTAACAGACTACAGTAAAGATAGCATTGGTGCTGCTTACAACAAAACACAGCACTAGAAAGGAAGACACAAGGTTGTACATTCTTGGACATTTCATTCCACCTAAACAGAGAGAAAACAACATTTCCTTCTCCTCGCTTACTGACCAGAAGTAGCAGCAGAACATCCCACCATCAGTTTTAAAAGAGGTGGTAAGAGCAACCATTAAGAAACGGTAGCTCTGCTTCTTAGCTGAGGTTTATATTTTTGGCATTCTGCTGAACCTTGGATCTGTCTAGATCCTAGGTTACATCTGTCCAAGACGCACACTGAATCAGGTGTGCCTCTGCTGGGCAGAGGTCCCAAGGTTATGCACATGAACCTGACCCTTCCCCAGTCAGGTTCTTGCTACCTCCTGCATTTTCATTGATACTCAACAACTCACATAAAAATGCAAGTTTTGCAGAAAAGGCATGATCCAGATCTCTCCTCCACACCTCAATTGTGGCACATAATCATAAGCATACGAACAGCTCTGCACAACATTTATTTTAAGACAGACAGACAAAAATACCTCTAGTCCTTTTCCGTACAAACCTAACAGAAAGGTTTGGGCAGGGAGACTGAGACCCTTGCTTCAAACAATTCCTTCAGTTACGCTGGCAAAAATCAGGAAACCAGAGTTCCAAAGCTTTTTCTTTTTTCTTCAATTCAGTTTTCATCAATCAACATGCAGTCCTTTCTAAAATTCAGAAGCCTACCCTGATGAGGAAACTTTTAAAATTCCTCACCAATTCACTTGACTGTAGCACTCCCAGACCAGAAATGATACTTACTGCAAAATATCAAGAGCTGCCTGGCAGTCGTGTAAGCTCCAGTAGTTTCAAGGAAGGTTTCTTTGATCTTACTAAATGTCCCTGGTGTAAGCAAACAATTTTGATTGTTTGATTGGAACTCTGATGAATAATGCATAACGTCAACTGGACTTCCTTTATCAGATAAAAATGGCCAGGAGATGTTGTTACTTAGCAACAGGAGGTGACACTACGATCATCTCCTCCACTCCCCCTCACCCTTCATACTGAAAAATTAAGCCCCTGGTTTTGATTCGATAAAAACTTTCCCAGGGAAAAAAATCTACATCAAGTTTCCTTAAGAATTTGTTTTTTTCACTCTGATCTTCCTCATTGCAGTTTGTATTCTGAGATATTTTTAAGTGTTTCGTAATGATTAACCATAACATTGTGTTTTGTCTAATAATTTGCTTCCAGTAAGTGAAATACCTACTTTCTTCATTATTTACCACAAGGGTAATGAGGCTGTTAAATGTTTTGCTATGAATATAATGCAAATAATGTCTTGAAAATGTTCGGTTCTTGTCTGGTACTGCTTGTTGGACAAGGCATACAGAAAAAGCAACACACAAAATGTTCCATTGGTGCTATGAAATATATAGATTATCCAGAAACCTCTCCTATTCCAGAATTCCTACTTTAAGTAATTCATTCATTCTTGTAGGTGCTGTAATATCCAATACAAGCATTCTTTAGGAATCACTGCATTTCTGCATAAGATACAGCTTTGCACGAAATACACGATGTAGATTTTTGCAGGAAATACACATTGATCAAAAGCAAAAGCACTGTGAAAGATTTTTAAAATAAATAAATAAAATCACATGCAGGCGATAAGTACTTACCGGTGTTACTGACCTCTTTCCATCCTACTGTCATGGAATAAGACTAAGCAAATGCATCCCAGTCTGTGAGCCAGAATGAACAGCTTCTAATTTTCACTTCAACCTCAAAATCAAGAGTACTGAATAGAGAAAGGTGACGGATCTGCTGTTTTATATTATGATGAAATGAAAGCTCTTAGCACAGATCTGAGTAGAACTGCTTTTCTTTTTTTTTTTATACTACATTAGCCTGCTAATTTGAGGAAAGTGAAAGGCTTTGTTTTACTGTCTTTTATCTGTTCTCTTTGCTACCCCCACAATTTAATTTGCATTTAAAATTATTCTTATGTCTCCACTGCATTCCAAGGTGTGGAGCATTTTCTAATCACGATGAATGTTCAGTGTGGTTTTTGTGCAATGCTACTTTTATTCTGAGCCAGAAACATGGTGAGTAATTATAATTGCCAGCTATTTTCTAGAATGAAATACAGAGTGGTTGTCTGATGCAGTTTCTGATTTTTCCTCCATTTAGCAGTACATTGCAACAAACTACTCAGTCAAAGCATCAGTAAAATCATAAATCAAATAGCACCGTGTCATGTCATGATAGCTTAAATATGCATATCCACAGACTGTGAAAGCAGAATATGATTCTACTGAGATCTTTTTAATAATAATATGCTTTTTCTGAGTTTGAAACTGAGCTTGGACAGTTAATAAACTGAAATACAGCACAGTTATTTCTTGGTGACTTCCAGTTCATCTAGTTTAACATTTCAGGAGTAGCACATTGTTTGGAGCCCTGATGAAGCCAAGCACTAGAGGCTGACAAAGGCAATGCTATTAAGTTGCATGGGACATCCCTCATGAGAGGGCCAGGACCCTGCTTCTTCCAGCAGTTCTTAGGGTAGTCCCCCAAAGCCTGATGTTGGAAGTGGATCAGAAAGTGACATAGGCAATGATAAAGCAATCCTTTGATAAATTTCATCTCATACGTTCTAGCCAAGAGAAGTGTCAGGAAACAATTGGACTTAGTCTTCCTGTGTTTGCAGATGTTTTGCTCAAGAGATCAGGTATAAATGCCCTCTGAAGTGCATTGCCAACAAACCTAACTGATGCTCAGAACTGGGGCTTCTGAAAGGTCAGATTTTCATTTCAGCATCAGCCAGCTCTTTAAATCAAATATCATGGATTTTTTGGCTTTTAAGAAGAAGCCCAAGAAGATAAATAAACTCTTAGAGTACAGGTTCTTTGGTACAAGTTAGAAAGTAAGAATCCCTCTGAGCAGATTATCCAGGGATTTCCACTCTAAGGTTTCTTAAATGCTTTTTCAAAGCACTCAGACAGTATTGAAGATATGGGTGAGCTATATGAGCTTCAACTAGAATCAGGCATGGCTGTGCCTACACTGGTACCCCGCTAAATATGTTTGGATTGAGTAGGCATCTCACAGTGCTACCTCATTGGTGGATCTGGCTTATGCAAACAGCATTCCTGTTTCAAGAGGTGTGGCAAACAGTGTTCTTGTTTCCAGAGTTGTGATGAACATTTTCATTCCTAAACATAAAAAAAAGCAAAAACAAACAGCAAGAACACCCCAAGCCTTCTTCTATGTATTGTGGAGGGTTGCTTGCACCTTACTCCTTGCATTTGAGAGATTTTATGTTTGCCCTGATGACTACTGAAAACTAGGTCCTTCCAAGCTCTCCTCTAATAATTATTGGATTCATTATCTTTTGGACAAGGGACAAGTTGCCCCTTTAGCTCTACTGACTTTCTTCAGCAGAAAACCAGAAAAAAAGAAAGGCTGGCAACAGAGACACAGGTGGAAGGATGGAAGACAGAAGAAGACTATCCTTCATGTTCTGCAAGGATATCTGTTTGCTTGCTAGCGATTTTTTTTTTTTTTTTCCTTTAGAGGCACTGGATCTCTCAGTCAAAAGGAGGCTGACATCAATACAACTTTGCATACTGGAGAATGTTTTATAACACCTGTCCATCAGCCTTTGGTGTGTCCTTCTGGCCCTCTTTGTCATCACCCTTTCGATCTGCATTGTCATCTTCCACCCTGCCTGACAAGCGCAGTCATTGAAATCACCAGCAGCCTCTCTGCTGACCATTGCATGATCAACCATCTTGATACATTCATCCATCTCAGGGATTTACAATTCACTTTTAATTATTGTGCAGTAGTTCTGACAGCTGCCAAGAGCTCTCTGTGACTAGGGGGTACTTAGCAACAAGAAAGATAGCAGTGCCTTTTTATTTATGTGCTCCTGTGGCATTTGTCACCATGAGGGAAATCCTTACCTGCCTGGTTACAAAGACTTTAGAATGGTAGCATGGGCTCACATTTGACCCTCTGTCCCTCAGATAGGGAAATTCATTACCTCCAGTTGAGTTGAAAAGCCTACATGTCTAGAAAAATGTTTAGGTGAAACAAATCTGTTTTGAGTATGGTCCCCACATCAGGCCTCACGTGTCCTTAAAGCTCACTCTGAAAGTTTGGCACAGGTCTTGAACTAATGCCAGGTGCATTGAGATGTATTCTCTGTCTTTGTTTCTGAGAATATCAGAGCACCTCACAGGGCAGGTCAGGGAAGGGCAACAGCCAAAACCAGAAACTGTGCTTTCCAGCTTTCTGAAAGCTTCCCCATGCTCTATGAACCCCTGAAGCCAAACTTGCAAAATCTCTTCTATTGACCAGACGTCTTATCAGCACAGATCCCTGTTCAAGATAACTGGTGCAATGGTTTTGTAACATACACAGATACCCACAGAGGACTAAACTGAGATTGAACTCTGTGTGAGCTAGACTATAAAACGATCCAACAGACCTCAGAGAAACACTTGGAGAAAAATTGCCACGCTTTGGAAAAATCTGAAGCTGGCATTCCTCATCATGAGCTTAAGTAACCTACTGCATCACATATGACTTTTTCGCAAATTAAAAAAGAAAACCAAACCAAAAAAAAAAAAAAAAAACACCACCAAAAAACCCAACAAACCAACCCTCAAGAGGAAAGTAATTGAATACTTGGCATTTAAAAAAAGTGAGTAGCCTTCTGGTTTTCTAACAGTCAGATACATGTAGGCAACAGGGCTGGTTTTTTTTCCTACCCTGAACTCTCTATTGGGAACATAACTGTTACTGTAATGACTCAGAGCCTCAAAAAAAAAAANAAAAAAAAAAAGAAGTCTGCTGCTGACAAACACTAATATTAACCTGAAAGAAAGTGGGAGAGAGAATGTAATGTGTGACTGAAGAAGTGTAGGCAAGGTAATTATTACAGAGAGTTGTTTCCTGAGGGATACATTCAGAATAAATGTAGAATATAAAAGTTTAAGCCCCTAAGCTATGAAAAATAGGTTTTTTTTTTAAATCATAATTATCAGTCTTGTGCTTAGGTATAGTAAGAAGAGAGGATTGATAACAAAATTAGGACACAAGTGTGTTCTCTATTTCTTATTTGTAATGCAAGACAAATATTATGATGCACAAAGCATAAAATAAAACGCAAGAATATTCAAATGAGGGTTACATGTGCTTCGCAGTGACAGAGACTAACACTGATGTTTTCAGAAGTTTGTATAGATTTTGTACAACTCCATCTTGTGGTCCCCAAGCTGAAACCACTTCTGAGTTATAGGAGAGTTGTCCAGAAGAAGAGGCACTCCCAGTGTGGTGGTATTTGTTTCTGATGTTTCAGCCATAGAATTATCAATATCCAGAAACACTGAAGAGAGCACAGAGGTAGCTCTGGCTCTTGAAGTCAGCAGAAAGTTTGGTTTTGGCTTTTGTAGCATCAGGGCCACATTCTCATTATTCAGCTCTGAAGCAAGCATTGCGCAGTTTCTAATGCAGAAAAGATGAGCTTGAAAAGAGGCAGATCCAGCATCCTTTGACATGAACAAGAAGTTCAAGAAGTTATTATCTGAGAAAATCTTAAAGCGCTGTCATGGAGAACAAAGGTTAGATATCCTGCATAGAAAAAGTCTATTCTAAGACGATATATTGCAGTTTGATACGCCTTCATTTGAGGGAGGAGAGGTTGAAGTCATAATTATATGATAAACACATTAGAGAAGAGAGATTTTGGGAGAACACGTATGTTAAAGGCTAGTCCTTCAGTCCTTATACAGGCAGAAATTCTTCTGCATTAAATAGATCTTCGTCATCCTCCTCAATTACATGACCAGATTTTTTTTTTTCCTATAACAAACTACGCAGGGAAAAAAAAAAAAATTCCCCACTTCATTGCCATAGGTGACATAGGGGGCAAGCAGAGAAATGCAGAGCTATCTGGGACAGGGAATGTGGATGAAACTTAGTAAAACAGATTTTTTGGGTAAGCTTTCCTCCATAGCCCTGCCAGCACACTGTACTCATGGAGGTGGAGGCATCCCTTTTGGCTTCCTACTCGCTTTTCTATGAGTTCTGGCAAGGGAACTTTAAAAGAGTTCAATGGAGCAGCCAAAAACAGTGACAGGAACCCAGCAAAATCATCCGTCCTCTGAGCCTTCCTAGGACTGAGCAGTCCTCAGAGCTTGAGCTAACCCTCACACCAAGGACAGTGCGATTGGCCAAAAACATGGTAAGGAATGCTTTTAATTTGCAGTTGATAAAAACACCAGTGCAGGTACCAACGATCTCAATCCTAACTTTCATTGAAACAGGGGGGAAAACCCGATACAGGGAGACTGGATACAAATGTGTTTACAGTCTTCTGACGGCTTTTGAGAAATTGCACTGCTAGCAGATCATTCCTAAATCCGGTTTCAGTTGGCTGCTGGTTGTGAATGGGATAAACAACTCTGAAATAACTGAGCAGCTGGACATAAGCACTGTAACATGATTAAATTTGATAAAAATCTAGGAATTGCAATCTGGTTAGAACAAAATCAAATGACTTCTTGCCGACTGACTTTATGTAAGGCAAAGACATAACAATGGAGTATTAATGAAGTTACAAAGTATAGTTCTCAAATAACGCGATGAGATTTAATATTCATGGGACACTGTGCATACACAGACAAATAATGCATATGAACGCCAGTCTCTGAATAATTTACATAAAATCAATCTCCTTTCCTGTTTCTACATTGTGCTATCCTCCAAAAGCTGCAGCAACTTCCAATACAGTTTACAAAGGTGTTTGGCCTGTGTTTTTAATGATTAACTTTACTAGGAGAACAGATCAACAAAAAGAACTTCAGAAAAAACATCCACCTGTCTTTTTTTTCCAACCATGCGCTGCTCTGGAGCTACTAAGGAGCCACATCTTTTGCAGCAGGAACTTTTATAGGACTTGTAATGAAACAGGTGAATGTAATTGACAAAATTGTCCTGATAACTCAAGTATTCCTGGACACATATCACTGTACCTCACTACTGGAGTTATTCCAAAGTTTGCATCTACCTTTAACTTGGCTTGGACACAGTTTCTATGTGGGCAAGTTGGATATTTTTCTGCACTTCAAATATGTAAGTATATGCAAGTATGTATTACTGTGCTTTCCTGACTTTATCAAAGGATTTGATCCTGCATAGTGCAGGGCTATACATTGTCAAAAATGACAGGCAAGATAGCAAGCCAGAAGAACCTAATTCTTTCTTAATGATAGTGAGACTGTAGAGCTGTCAAGTTACTTCTGCCTGGTGGCAAAAGTATGGCCTAAAAGAGGAATACGTACTGCAGCTGCGTGCTCCATTAGCAGGATGGGGGCTGCACTAGTTCTCCTGTCTCCTCAGACATGCCTGTTTCCTGCCCACGTCCTCCTCCTTTTTCACCACACACTGCAGGCTCTGGAGAGCGCTTCAAAATCTTCATGTTGCTCATGATTTCAAAGAATTTATGCTTGCCTTTGAGCTAAACGACTTTGCACCTTCACTGGGAATTTGTAGGACTAACACTGAATTTGCATTCCACCATGGAACATCTAATGCAGATCCTCTCCTCTAGTTCCTTTAACCTGATGGAAGATCAGATCTTTGAATGCTGGACCAGAGATGGTTCCTAAAAAATAGTCAGCCAAGGACAGGTCTAGTGTTTTATGTGGGTTGCACTTATTTTCAGTCAAACCCTTTGAGAAAAAAGTTGTTTATTCTGTTGCCCAGCTTTCACTAGTTATTAGAGACACTACAATTGCATGAATGAAGTGCATCCCCATGAACTGTCAGAACAGCATGTACAGGCAGGTGGCAAATAATTGCCCTGCTAAATGACATTTCACAGTCTGTGGGTGGCCTTCTCAAGATAACATTCTATGTTTGCTCGGTGTCCCTCCAGCTGATAATAAGTAATTTTAATAAAATATTGTCTTTAGGAGAATGAAGCAAAAAGCACGTGGCACAACCTAGAAGCCAGATTTTTTATTTTTTAAATTTCATTTCACAGGTGCCTGACTGAAAACTTACTAAAAGTCAATGGAAACTATACTGCTTCAGTTTCATTCCTTATGGACCAGATCCTTCTCTTACGGATTCTTTGAGAAACACTGAAAGTTACCTCCTGATTAGATCTCATTTGCTTGTTATATAGTAATCATTTCTGAAACATTTACCTTTTTTGTTAGCAAAACCAGGAACTGCCCCTTGTGCGGCACACACGCTATCCATGTGCGATTTCCAGGGACCTGAATGCCAGCAAACAGCACAGCTGGAGCCCTGCTCTTGGTCATGCTTGGCATGAGTGAGAGTTTTAACATCAGACAGCTGCAGGCTTAGACGGCATGCTGTGATACGACTTGCATCTCTTAGCCTTCTGACATGACCGTGTGGGAGCTCATAGCATATCTGTAAATCGAGGACTTGTGTTCTTTTGATTTCCAGTATTTAAACCAAACGAATGTGGAAGAGAGCAAACAAACAGAAAAGCCTGGCCTGAAAACCAGGTCTTGTCAGTTCTGGTGCAATTAGGGTGTGCACAGCAGCAATTGCAGGACTCGGTTTTCCTTGGGTTACTGCTGCACAGATTTACAGATAGTGCTCAGGAGGAGGGGTTGCCTGATAGCTCTCGTGTTGCACAACAGGAGGAAATGTAAAGCTCAGAGCGGCTGTGGAATTGCAGCCCTGAAGCTATGCAGATGCATGTTTTGTGGAGGTCAGTGCCTCCGCAGAGAAGTGAAGGTGATGCCTGGTCTGTAAACATAACCCCACTGCATTTCTTAGAGAAATATGACTTTAATATATCCCCCTCCCCTATAAAAGACTCCCAGGGTAATAATAACAATAAAAAACCCTCCCCCCAGTGTTTTCTTTTTAAACACATCAAGCATCAGAAAAGCTGTCATTTCAGACCAACTTCTGCCCATCCCTATGGCAACTAATGGAAGCATTTAATACTATATATACAAAATGTAATTTGCTCCCCCGCCATCTCTAGTTATACTCTTCTTTTTATGCTAAAATTGCTCCATGACGCCTACAATGTTTGGAAAATGCTTCTGAAGTGACATGCATCAGAGCTTCAACGTCACTGAAAAAAAGCTCGAGTGACCAATTAAAAACACTGATTTTGAAAATGCAGTTGAGGAAATTAACAAAGACCAAAAATATCTTGTCTGAGCGGTCATATTTGTAGTTTTTGAAAGCCCAGTATTAAAACTAACAATGTCTTCAGAAAAGAAGGGAGGGGGTGGAAATCAAACACTGATGATCAAACCAGCAGCAGTTACAGTATTTAATATATTTGCAGGCTGCAATCAGCAGTCCCTGTCATATAAAAAACTTTCAAAGCTACTGAGCAGTCTCTGGAAATCCTTCTTCTGCCTGGCGCCTTATAGCTTTAGAAGTTACTTAAAGTCAGCTTGAACTTAGGGCTTATAATATTAAAATAAAAATAATGATAAAAGTAATATGGATTTTTTTTTTAAATCTCCTTTCTCAGAAGGGAGGGATGTGGAGTATTCATTGTTCACAACTCTGTGTTATGAAGCTTCTGTTACAGAGATCACATGTTCAGTTATTTGACTGTCCAGATCATCTGCCTTGCTGTTCTCTATTACTTGCATCTTTTATCTGTACCTATTTCAAGCAGAGTACCACACAGAAAAAAACATTATTAAATACAATCATACCAGGTAATAACTTGTTCCTTCCGTTACCCACTTTGAAGTAGTCAAACATGCACAAAAAAATCTCAATTTCAAGTAGGCCACATTTAAACATAATTTTGTATAAATATGTAAATCCACACACATGTGTATGTATACATATGAGAAAAGCAAGAAGAGATCTTTTGTGTGATAATACAACACCTTTATCATTGTTTTAACAGTTACTTTACAGACATCGTCAGAATGTCTCCCAGGTATCTCATGTAGGGATTTCATCATCAAACGGGTCCACTTCATTAAATTCAGAGACAAAGTTGCTCTACCATTGCCTGAATTCCTATATTGTTTGTTAGAGTATTGTGCTCTGTAAACAAGAGGTGTTGTAACAATCACCCGTCAGCAAGGACAGCTGTCACCTGCAAAGTCCTCTGAGTAGCTTTATAGTAGGCTAGAGAAAAAAAATGAACAATTGTGCAGAATTTTGTGCCTCTTAGTGATGCCTAGCATGGGCAAGAAAGAGACAAGTACCAACTGACTTAGGAGAATATTTTTTCCAGTGTTTCTTTTGGGGCGTACAAAGGAACCTGAGCTTCTGCTGCGGAGGTAAGTGGACACAGCACCATTACAACGGTGAGTGAAGCCAGACGGTGCTAGCTGCACCCTGTAAATAACCTTTCCTGTAGCTTTCTTGTGCTAGTCCTCTAGCGCACACGAGCAGACCATTAGCAAGTACCTATAGTCTCCTAGTATGGTTCAATGAGATGAAGATGTAACCAAGTACCTTTCCAGCAAAGGAACCACATTTAAAACTAAAGTTAAGAGGAACTGACCACACTTTTTCAAGGTCTGGCCCCGAAAGAAAGACTGTCTATCTGGAACCACAAGTGGTGGGGAGATGGAAATAGGAAGATGGTAAAAACAGGTAGGACAGAGTGTAGAGGAAGGAGACAATTGCTCTGTGAATATTGCAGCATGCTATAAACTGGTTGGCAGTAACTCTGTGATGTGGGTATTTCACGTATTTTTTATTTGGCTTGTGTTTTTGGCTTGTACAGGAATACAAGCAGCTCAAGTTGTGTCGTGCACACAGATAAAACCAGTCCTAGGTGCTAAACTGAAATTCACTGACTGGCAAGGATCTGGTATTCAAGATGTTTTAGAATTAGGATAGAGAGGGCTTCTACTAAAAAACCACGGAAGAAATACACTTTGTCCCCAAGTTCCCCAAACACCTTCCCACAAAATCATCCAACAACAATTTTGTTTCTTCTCCTCGTGTGGCTGAGCAGGGAACCTGTACACCATGCATGCACACCATGGCTTGCTTCCCTTCCTCGGCAGGGCTGGACCGAGGGGACAACTGGAGCTCAGACTGGGACACCACCCCTCCTCCTGCTCACCCAGGTTCACACAGCCAGGGAGGTACTTCAGCTGGGAAGCTATTCTCCCAGGGCTCTGTATTTTATCAGCAGCTGGCAAAAATCAGCTGCTCCAGAGGTTACGTCAAAGCAGTCGAAGAGGGTCTCCTGCCTCCCTTTCCTCATGGCTTTTCTGAGGAGCATGTTGGAATGAGCTCTCCATGAGAATCCCCCTTTTCCTCCTCCAGGCCCAAAGTGGCTTGTTGTTTGTTCCTCAACATTCATGGCTCACAGAGAGGCTTCAATGGATCTGATAAATGAGAATGACTCGTCTGGTTGTAGAAATAAGGGAGAATATGCTGTACTGGGTTTAGGTTCAGCTCAAGAATGGGACATGGTATATGACTAAATTAAATGGTGTCCCTAACCAAAGGGACTACTTGGACAGTATCTATAGCAGCTCTCTATTGTATATGACAGGCTCCTTTAGCCAAACACTAGCACTGCTGAAATCAATGTGTTTTATGCCTAAATTCTGCGAGCCCACTGTTTGACCCCATGTGAAGAGCACACATCGGGAGACATTAACATTTTTTAGTTACGTGAACTTTCACTACTAGGCTGTAATTTTCCTCTCAATGCCTGGAGCCTATGAGAAAATGCAATTTGCTGGAAACAATTGTAAAAGCCTGAGGAGGTAAGGACTGGAACACACAAATAGTATGTGTTTATTAAATGAAAGATATAGCGTGTTCTCCAGAAAAAGGATTACTGTGGAAGGAAAAAGTCTTTGAAGGCAGTACTTAAAGTGGAGTTGCAGTCTAAACGACAAACAGCATAGTAGGATAGATCGATAAAAGGACAGCGAACAACAACAATTAAAGAACAGATATACAGAAATACAAGACAGAAATGGACCTCAAGAAATTTTCTTGTCCCTGTGCAATGAGGCAAAATTAACCTCACCTAGCTCATTCTTCACAGACGTTTCTCTAACCTACACTTTAAATCCTCCCTTGAAAGACAGCACAACCTCCCTGGTAGGTAGTTCTAGTGTTACAATACCCTTAGGGTTATTACTGCGCTTCTTAAAATTGCCCAATTTCTTTGCTGCAAATTGAACTTTTTTCCCCTTTTCCTCTGGTGCACATCATGAATAATTGAACAACATGATGTAACTAGAATGTCGTACATAGAAATAACATATTCAATTACTTTGCTGAAGGGAGAATTACAGTCCTCTGTAGGTGGCTAGAAAGCCACCATGAGACTGAAATATGAGAACCTTTGAAGAACACAGTTGACCATTTTCTTCTTAATGAAGAACGTGTTTGAGATGCTCAAAGCAAATCTGCCTAGCCCCCCAAGCACTCTCCTCTTCAATCCCTGTCTGCCTTCTGTAAAGGCTTTTTTCTAAGTTTTGTCACCTCAGAAAAGGATTCTGTTTAGTTTATTTAATAATCCATTGGACTTCCCAATCATCTGGAGAACTGTGACAGAGCCAGATATTGTCACTATTAGTTAAAAAAGCCCCCAAAGCCTACTCATCATTACTATTCTAGTAACATATCTTGCCATTTTCCCATCCAGAACTTCTTTACCCTTACAACTCATGCATATTTCTGTAATAAATAAATTCCTGTTATCTAGCCCCAGACTTCGTACCATCTTCTCTCTCTGAGGGCTTCTATCCCCACCAGTTCGATTTGTTTTCCTTAAGTCGTATTCGATAAGTGAAGCTGGGCTAGGGCAATGGCGAGTCTGAGATTGTGCAGCCAGTTCCCAAGGGATTGTAAGATAGAAGGGCTCCGAGACAACACATGGTCACAGTGGGAAGACACCCACCCCCCACCCCCCCCCAAAAAACAAAGTATCCAAGAGGAACTGCAGTGATGGGTATTCCGTTTGGGTTGGTTAATAAATACCCTGAGCAGAATGAAAGCTAAAACTTGGCAAGTGTAAAATAGACTGCCTCAAGCATCCCCCTGGGTGCTGGGTCTCTTCATCCGCTGAAACTTGGCTTGCATCTCTGCTGCTGCTGGGGAATTGGAGGGGTTGGGGCAACAACTGCTGCTTCTGATTGGGACTGAAACTCCCCAGCAACAGCCACTTGGCAAAACAAAGGACCAAAACAGAGCTCTGGCAAGGAGCTCTGTAGCCACTGCTGTTATAGGGCTCCCTTCCTGCCCTGGCTCTCTGCTTCGCTATGAAACTCTGCTTTGCCTAAACCTAGAGCCAGCTGCGAGAAAGAGCCCAGTCCTGACCTAGGGGATACAGAATATTGTATCTCCACAACATAATTAACTGAATGGTTTCATTCTGCTGCGATTAGAAGGGACAGCTCCAGCCCAGCTGCGTTTTGCTCCTCAGTTTGCTGCAGACCTGGATTTTGCCAAGAGATTTAGCTAAGCACTGTGTATATCTGCTTTAAAAAATATTCAGAAAATAAATCATTTACAATGTGCACTATTTCACTACTGTTATTCTTCATAATTTGCCCAAGTCCCTAATGCCCATAGTCATAACTCAAAAGTCCCACTGTGTCAGGTGATGCAAAAATAAACCCCGCCTGAAAGAATTTACTATCTAAATATTTTCTCATTGAAATCAATAGCAAAAGCTCCTGGGAGAAGGGCCTACTCGCTCAATGAAAGAAAACAGGGGAACAACAGAGAGAGCAGAAGGTTCATTATCATTAGTGGGATACCAGAGCAGGCCTGATGTGTTTTGCTATCATTTTAGCTCACAGGCACAACACACAAGCACTTCCAAGATTTCAGTAAGGTATAACCATGCTGTATTTCTGCCATTGGTGACCAGGTACCATTTTCCCCCTTTCCCAAGATTTCTTCATTACTGCTGCTCTTCTGGCATTCATTTTTTAACGTTTCTGCCTTTCTGCAAATTTTCAGCTTCTGTTGCTCCACCATGCACTAATACCCAACCACATGAGATTCAGGACACTAACTTTTGATGATAAGAAGGGGAAAAAAAATACCTCAAACTGAAGACAACCAACATAACCAGCAGTGTGCACTATTTCCACCAGGACATAACCATTCTGGCTCCAGCACGCAAAGTTGCACCCTCATTACAGGCAGGACAATGTCTTTCAAGTCTTGATCACCGCCACACATCATCCTCTGTCTTAGAGCAGGGGTTGGCAGCTATAGCGTGGGTGCCAGATACAATATCTAAAAAGATGCTACAGAGGGAGCAGTGGCACTGAAAGAGGCATCATTAGGTGGCTGCAGTCATCAGCCTCTGGCTCCCAAATCAGATGCCATTGATCTGTTACACAGCATTTGGCTCTCATGGGTTCCCACTAGCACATACACAATATAACTTGGAAAAGAAAAGCAGAAGCTGGACCATTCTTCATTCTGATCTGTCTTCGAAGTCCCTAAATAAGGCTGGGAGATATTGGGAGAGATACTGAAATACAGGTTCAAGTAAATAACTGGAGAGGTGTGTCCCCCAGGAACCAGATGAGATGGAGAGACCCATCTATCTATGAAATGGACAGAGGAAGCGTGACTCTTTCCATCTGGAATTTTTGTAGCATAAAGCTTCTATAGGGAAATGCATACACATACAAATAGAGATGCATGCACACGTATAAAAGCATGTGAAACAAACTTAAGTAATGGAAACTATTTCTCCTCTCTGTCCAGTTTGCTCATCTCCCGTGGACATGGACCCAATGATGAAATGTGGAAATAGCTGCCCTGACCCGCATGTACTGCTCTGCCACACACAGACTCACTAAAGCTGCAGAAGTGTGCTTTTCACTCATCTAGCTTTGGAAAAATATACCTTTTCTCCAGTCATTCTCTGGCAAAATGCAGTATATCTAATTTTGTTAAATTCCAAAACACACTGTGCACCAAAGTACTTGTAGGTGTAAGTAGAATGTCAAGGATGAGTCAAAGATTAATACCTAAATTATAGAGTGCAAAATGGGAATTACAGTCTTAAATATCACATTAAGAACTAGGAAGTATTTACCTCGTTGAAAGTACTACTTGCATTGTAATAGGCAAAATGCTATTCCCTTTAGTTAAAGGAGATTCTTCAATAGTCCCAGGCTTGAGCAGGAGAACTGCATAGGATGGAGCAGTGGTTTGATGATAGGCTTTTACAAAGTTTATCATAACCCTGATTCATTACAGCACTCACTTAAATATAAGGCTGTATTTCAGTTATAGCTACTTCCACTGGTCTGCAGAACAAGGATGAATATAAGACTGTACTTAGGATAACAGGTGCTTGACTAGTTTCTTTACTTAAAACATATTGCTTCTTCCATTATTACACTGTAAGATTATCAAGTCACAAGTTTTCTGCTTTCACCAATCTGCCCCTCAAAAATCTTTGGTTACCTCACTGTCCTGTTTTTCCATCCATCCTTACAAAGCTTTCTTTTGCTTTCTAAAACAAAACAAAACAAACAAAAACAGAAGGAAAAAATGGCTACCTTAACAGTAATCTCAAAAAACAAAAACAAACAAACAAACAAACAAACAACCACCAGCCCCCAAACCTATAAATGATGCTTTCAGTCCTTCCCACTTTCCCATTTTCATCTTTTGCCTCATATCTTTAATTGTCAGCTCTTTCTGTCAGGACCACTCTTTTCCTGTATGCATACATGCTATAACCATACCTGGGGTTTTAGATGTTCTGGTAAATAAATGAATAAATAAACCATAAAAGATTAGAATTTTAGCCAGCTTGTTAATTTCTCACTGTCATTAAGCACATCACATGGCAATGGTTCAAGAATGTTTTTAAGACTTAGCTGAAGAGATAGCAATGATTCCTCATTTGATTTGTAGACTAACATGTGGAAGCAATTCTAATGACGCTCAGAAGCAAGTTTCATCAGCTTCTCAGAGCTTTACCAACTACCTTCTGGTTTAGTAATCAGTGCCCTGTGAGTCCAGCACTGTTCAAACTACATACTTCAGCTAGTGATACTTTGCACTTCTCATTAACTGCTGAAAAACAGGGTATAAAAATAAAACTTTGGGAAGTAGACTTATTTAGACTTGTGAACTGAGTATAGAGAACCCTGCCAAAAATATTTTATTTTTATTATAAAGGAGGTTCATCCGTGAAACAGTTCCAGAGACCAGACTTCAAAAAACTTGCATTTTTGTCAGTTACAAATACTGAATAGCTACATACACACACACACACACACACACACACACTTATTTGTAGGAGAATCTATTAAATAGCACTTCTCTTCATCAGCCAGCTCAGACACACTGTACTCCAAAGCATCCGTTTCATATTTTAGCAAGTCTTAAGATGACATTTGCTCTATACTTTACTGTTTAGTCCTCTGCTTGGCAGAACATAGCCTATACGGGTAATTGCTAAAGGAGGCAACCAGAAAAAACAGAGATGAGAAATCTCAAGGTAAGCTATTGTCCTTTTGTTTCCCAGAAATCCTTGATAAATACAGGACTATGTTTAAGAAAAAGACCCAAGCTGTCCTTCAAGCAGGTTTTTCTCTACAGAATTTCTTGTTTTCCTTCCAGCTAATTCTTATGTGAAGGAGACTCATGCACTTATTTTGCTGTCTCTTAATGCAACTCACTTGTTCTTATTTGTGGATGGGTCAGAAAAATAGCCCTCTATCTTTAGATATAATTCTACTGCCCAAATCTCTGCAATAAAGACTGGAAAGGCAACTAGATAAACTTTGAACTTGCACTCTGTATGCGTACATGAAATAGAGAAAGTGAAAGTAGTTGAGTGCTTGTTGTAGTTGAGAGATGGTCGCTAATTTAATTTTTTTGGATTCTGCTTTATGCCTATGCCACATCAACCACTGAGCATCTCACAAGCAAGCCAATTCACAGTATGACATTCCTAGGAAATAATGAGGTGTGGCTATATAATTTGAAAGCTCAAATTTTAATTTTTTGTGACTGTGCAAAGTACAAGCATGTAAGTGGTATCAAAGCCTGTCAGCATCTTATGAAGGTGGCAATCCACAGAAGACAACTAAAGAAAAATCAAGATACACAAGGTTTATTGAAGTGTTGCACCAGATAGGCTCACTAATATGAGCTTCCATGTTGAAAGAACGATTGTGCAAAACCTGTCTATGGCCAATTCTAATTTTATGATTTCAAGGTATAGGAAGGAGATTGAATCACCAAGTAATTAGGAAAATGAACATGGGCTGGAATCTAACTTTAGTAGTTACATTTCAACAGCAGTATCAAGGGAAGCTTGCATATCTGAAAGAGGTCAAAGTCACCAAGGTAAAAGTTTCAATCTGCAAGAATAGCAAGCAACAGAAATTATTCTTCCTGAAAGTTCCTAAAATGGAAAGGGACACTGTGAAACAATTACATTGATTAACTTCAAGTAAAGTGTGGCTTCTATTAAGATTTACAGAATACAAAATTTACCTCTATCATAAAAAAATGCCTGTAATAAGGAACCAGTGAGAAGACCTTCAGCCCTACTCTTGTGGCTGTAAGGAGGAAATGAGATCTCCCAAGCTAGTAAACTACAAGGGAATTTACACACCCTTTCAGGTACAGGCTCTTGCAGATACATAATCATCTACGTGAAAACAGGCAGCCTTTTCCTTCATATAAGCTGATCTCCCTCTTTAGACAGACGCATAGGAGGGCTCTAGTGAAGTAGTAATTCACTCTACATTTTGGCTTTAATTATGATATGTAGAAAGAGCTGTTTATCTGCAGCAAGCATATTCATAATGGGCCCTACAATTTTTAGTAACAGGGAAAAACATACTGCAATTTTAAACCTGAGAGTTTTGTGCAACTGCATATGCCATCTTCCTTCTTACCCTCAGAATACCAAGGTGGGCAAAACTTCAGACATGCATTCAGAAAATCATGTGGAAACCCATCTTGGGATTAAAAGGAGAGTATACCTAACAGCCATTATGAAAGGCTTGCCTTTGCTGATAACTCTCAGTACGCATTTGGAGAAGTTAAATTAGCCTTTGAGAAGGACTTACAGACCTGACTTTTTATGAACAAATCATTAAGAATTGAATAGCCTTATTTTTTTTTTCCCTCTCTTCTTTTTGCTCTTCTGATTCCTTTTTAGCATGCTCTTATTGAGCCGCCTGCTTCCTGTCTGCATATAGTGAGAGGTCTGGATGGGTGAGAGACTTCTTCAGATTACTTGCCATGTTGAAAACAAGAAGAAAGTGTTACTAGACTGTTTCTAGTAATGGAAAATCTGATTTCTCAGGCGCAAATCAAAAGCATGATGAAGAGTATTAAAAAGGAGAAACAAATTTCCCAGTATTTAATGTTCTGATGAAACAAAGTTCAGAGTGTCAGTTGTGTATAATCGAAAAGAGCACAGCAAAGAGAACATCAGAATAAGAGTGGATAGATTCCCTGTTAATCATAGTAGAAACCTGGAAAAAAAAAATCCATAGGCTAAGTACATCTCAGATTTCGTAGGCAGCTATAGAAACTGATCTCCTAACACCTATTACTGGGGTAGCACTGTTAACTTGCCTCAGAATGCCAGAGGAGGAACAGAACCAGAGAGAAGTATACGTATTTCACTACCCTACCCTTGAGTCTGGGCTACATATAGCCTAATTTCATTTTGGTCTGAAAAATATATTAGTGCCTGGAAACATATTATCATTTATAAAAAACTCTGCTTCTGTCATCACGAAAGTAGATTATCCCTTGAGCTAAGAAGTGTTTTTGCTGCAAAAAGGGTGCTGAAACTTAGAATCACAGAATATCCTGAATTGGAAGGACCCACAAGGATCACTGAGTGCAACTCCTGGCTCCACACAGGACCACCCAAAAATCAAACCATGTGTCTGAGAGCGTTGTCCAAATGCTTCTTGAGCTCCGGCAGGCTCAGTGCCATGACCGCTGCCCTGGGGAGCCTGTTCCAGGGCCCGACCACCCTCTCGGTGAAGAACCTTTTCCTAATACCCAGCCTGAACCTCCCCTGTCACAGCTCCATGCCATCCCCTTGGGTCCTGTCGCTGTCACCAGAGAGAAGAGATCAGCCCTGCCCCTCAGCTCCCCTCGTGAGGAAGCTGCAGGCCGCCATGAGGCCTCCCCTCAGCCTCCTCTTCTCTGGGCTGAACAACCCAAGTGACCTCAGCCGCTCCTCATACATCTTGCAACTTGATTCAAAATTTGTTCTCTTTTCCACTATATGACGCTGGTCTACAACAGTTATCTATTAAATGTCTCTATTTCATAAGATTCATCTTGATGACACCAATATGAAAGGGAGAAGCATAGTGGATTCCTTCGAATCTGTTACTACAACAGCCCATACCAAATGTTTGAAGTTGTAGGTAATGTCTGTTATTTCAATATTTGCTACATAATTGTTATAATAATGACTAAGAACATATTCAATCACTGCACTGTTTGACAAACACCATTTTAAATTGAATGTTGCTTTTTTTTTTTTAAAATAAGATGTCATAATATATTGCATACAGTGTCTCTATTAGCAACATTACTGCAGTACAATTTCTCTTCTGGTTGTCCTGTTCTTATTCTAAATTCTTTCTTGATATTACTGAGAAGCATGAGTACTTCTGCAAAGGCTGACGAGCATGCTGTGACTCAATACACACGCTGGAAGGGAAAACTGAAATTTCCAGCATACTACTAGATTATGCATTTCTCTGTGCATGCAAAAACACATACTTGTTCATGGAACTCTGATACTTCTAGAAGTCAACATCTGTTCACATAAGTGGCTATTGGCATGCACTTATCTGCGAATCACTATGCAAATACATGCAACTGCAGTGAAAAAAGGCCCTAGAAGATTTAAAGAAATCCATTTATTTTTTGCAGAGTTAAAATTTTGAGGTGACTGACAGGTCCATTGTCACAGCCCTTACGGAATCTGGTTGTCTATTTTTCCACTGAGAAAGCAGAATATTATCCGAGTACAAGAAGCATTACGTTGAACACAATGATTTCCAATTCTGACACTGTTTTGCTTAATCCCATATCATTGTGGAACAGTACAGTATGTGCTCAAGGGAATCAGTCTTGGACAATGAAGGTGATATGGAGTAAAAGTGATACTGCTGTTTACCAGAAAGAGTGGATCTTCTATTGGTAGACACTATTTAAGAGACAGTAGAAAAATCATCTAAATATGCCTTTATTAGAATCAATACTCCTTTTACATTCAGGGAAACATGCAATCAAACAGTCAGTCAAAACAATGTTCTCTTAACTGCTCATTAGTGGTGCTGGTCAGATGCTTGTGATTAAGGACCAACCAGGATAGTCCTGACTGAGGCTGATTTCATGCTGCTTCTTAAAAGAAATATAATGCTCTGCTAAATAATAAAAGTTATTCTATGTGAAGGGCTGCTAGTATGGATTATAACTTTTCAGGATCTATGTTAGAATGCTAAAAGCTTTAAAAAACCTGTTTAGAGCTACTGCTTGATAGAGTCAGCTGCTTCTACATTGGATGTTGTACAATAAGCACAAATAATCTTGCCCTCCAATCATGCCCTCTCAAACCACAGGGGGCTAAAGCAATAGTGTAAGACATAGGCTTAAGCAAAGGCATCCTCCCTGCTTTAAAAAGCAGATTAAGCATGCAACAGATGCTTTGTGAAAATTTACAAGTAGTATATGCTGACCTGGTTTTTATGATGTTGATTTTATGATTATGTTGGTTTGCTTTAATTCAAAGACACAGACAGAACCTGAAATGTTTGTTAAAAGTAACATACCTGCTGATAAACACCCTCAGATCAGTAAATGATAAAACCTGAGTTGTCAACTGTGAAGATCCTATTTCTGGGCTCCAGGCAAGCTGCTAGAATTTCTTTGGCCAGCATTGGAGACTAAGATCAAAACAACTCTAGTGACTATACAAAGTGTCCACAGGCCAGATGCTAAGAAGCCAAATAAACTGTCATGAAGTTCAGCTGGTGAAAGCTAAAGGGAAAGCGTATCACCCTGTCCCATAACATGGTGGAAAAAAAAAAATTAAAAAAAAAAAATCGTCTGCTTATATAAGATGCTTGAAGTCATTATTCCCCACTTGCTTTTCTCTGCATTGCTCATATTATTTTAAGACCTTTACATACTCAGGATATATCTTTGGTGCCCACAAGCTGAGCTTGAAGAATTCATGAGGTACCATAGCCCTTGACTGTCCAAATTTGTGGAAATCATGCTATTCTGCAGCAAGTAGAGGCAAGAACCCCTGCATGAAGGGGCTGAGTTCAGAGGCTCCAGATGAAGCTACCTCTTTTTGATATAAATAGAATCTTAAAGTTTCATAATTAAAATAATCTGCCCCTCATATATGGAAACCTTTTTTAATTAAAGTTGTATGAATGTATTCAGTGTGAGCTGATTCCCCTGCCATTGATCTGTTGTTAGTGTAAAAGACTTGCCTATAGATCACCAGGGGAATCCTGCATGGGAACAGGAAGGAGAGACTCCTGCTTTCTCCAGTTGCATCCACTCCTTCCCACTGGGAAGCTGATTTTCTACTATGACTTATCATAACATTTTAATGGTCATCTGGACTGGGACCTGTTAGAACATGGGGAGGTTTCACACCCATCATAGCTGTGCGAAACAGCACATGCATGGGGGCAGGGGAGTGGACACAGGCAAAAAGAAAAATGAAATGTGTGCCCAGGTAAGTTTCTGTTTGGTGTGCAACCAGGATGCACACTCAGACTCAAAAGCCCAAAAGTACCGTGGGTCCCATGGTGAAGAGGAAGGCAGTGGAGTTTGTACGGCAAAGTTCCCAACAAGTTCAATGGGGTCATGATTTCCCCTGGGACCTCTTGATATTTCTGTTATTGCTTCTTCTAGCTGACTTCATCATGACGGACCTCTGCAGACACCACAGTGAAGTTCAGTCTCCCATGGCCAATGAATATGTACCCTTTGTACATACCAGAAATTCAGCTTTATCCAGATCTGTGTTCATCACTGCACTAGTTACGTGACAAATAGCTCCATTTAAACATTTTCTTGCTCTGCCATCACACACTGATATCTCACTGCTGACACCAACACACCATGTGTTTTGCTGTTCTGCTTACCCGTGGGTTATCCATTTGCTGGGGATAACCTCTGTAGCCAGTATGTATTCCGACATTTGAAGGATTATGCAGAGCAGAAGGTTATAGCAATAAG
Source organism: Chauna torquata (assembly GCA_013399475.1). Taxonomy (NCBI): domain Eukaryota; kingdom Metazoa; phylum Chordata; class Aves; order Anseriformes; family Anhimidae; genus Chauna; species Chauna torquata. The sequence continues at coordinate 269,924 of VXAL01017673.1, read as the reverse complement.
GTATTATTAACATTTCCTGTGTCATCCAGATAATAACTGGACAAACTTTTGTCTGAAACATCAAGTGAAAAAGCTTCTATGCAGTGATAGTGAAATATTTTTGAATTTGGGTCAATTTTACCAAAGTATCTGTTCTTAGAAATATCAGTGGTGGGGGTACATGACAAACAAACCTGAAAAAGTCAAAACATTGTACTCGGACATTTTTGATAGCGATATATTTTGCTTTTCAAGAGCAAAACAACTTTTCCATTTGAAATGACTTTCAAAATGTATTTAAAAATTATTCAGAAAGCTCAAATTGAAAACAACGCTCTGTTTCAGACCAATCAAGACACTTCTTCATTACAAGTGATTCTTTTTAGTTCTTAATTCTGTGAATTTTTTTTTAAATATTCATCATCTGAAATCAAAATTACTTCTTTATTTTTCCTATGGCTGTCAGCAAATTAAGAAACCCTTCTTCACATTCAGCTGTAATCCTAGACTCAATTTAAAAGAATATTTAAACATGTCCTCAACTCAAAGACTAAGGTAAGTACCTGTTCAGGTTCTGCACTGAATAACTGAATTCCAGGTATGTCATACTGCCAAGCTTAGCAAGGCGTCAACATCTCTCCTTTCTCCTCTTCAGATTTTTAAAATATTTTTCTTCATTGCTCAGTGGAAAGAAGATCACATTTAAGAAATCATGAAAGGATGACACATTTCAAAGATGCTGTTCCTGACCTTTTGATCCTCAGAAAAGCAAGATATACAGTTCTGTATTTAGAGATTATGCAAATTTTTTTGGGCATCTGAAGGGTTCTTCTCCTCCGATAAATAATAGCTGTGTGGGAGGATGGATTTAAAGACACAGAAACGAGGACTGAATAAAAAAACAACAGAAAGAGAATTGAGCAAAGGGACATCATTTCTACAGAAAGCACCTGATCAATTACCGTTATCTCCCCCCCGCCCACCAACCTTACTCTACACAAATAGGTTAAGCAATCAAGTTCAAATTCAAGTCCAGTTCTTCATTTTTCTGTAGTTCAAACATGTATTGGAACAGACTAGGCTCCATTTGTATATACATATATTAAAAAAAATAACACATTTCAATATAAAACACATTTCAAGCTGCTTATATTTTATACATACACATGCACTTCACACATCAGGGGAAGAAGCATGCAGAACCAACCACAAGCAGTTAAGTTAACAAACTCCTAACACCCTTCCTTTGTTCAGCTCCCACAAATTTCTGCTGCTGGTGGGTGTAAGTCTTTTGAACTTCTTGAAAGCAACAAAGGAATCTGTAGATCAGCGCATTTAACCATGTACTTTCCTGGGCTGCAAGTAGAACAGCTCCTGCCTTGAGCAGGAGCATGCCTCCAAGGACATGCTGGTGAGCAGCTCACGGCATTCCCTAGGGCTTCTCTGTTTATTCTGTATTTATCAGTTTCAATGAGACACTTGTATCAAGAGTGTCTGAATGCCTCAGATGTCACTCAGTGTACTTTCCTTACCAGCAGGAGGAAGGGAAGTACCATAAGCTTTGCTCTCTGGCTGAAAAAGATGAGTTGGTGTGACCAGGAGGATGCTGGAGAGTTTGCCCACTCCCCCTGTGCACAAGGAGCTGCCTCTCTGTAAGAGGTGCCTGTTGTATTCCACATCCCCATCTCCTCATCCTTGTTGCTAAACACCACTGAATTCAACTCCCTTGTCACTTGCTGTGGGGCCCTGTTTTCTACAGATTGTGAAAAACTAATGCATTGCAACATTTTTGAGACATAGTCATTATGAAATATTTCCAAGCTATAGCATAGGCAGAAAAAGAAAGGAAAATACTGTTGCTAGGGCTGCAGTATAGAAGCTTTCCAATATTTTAGATAATTAAAAGGGAAAAAAAAATAATTAGCTTGGAGAAGGAAGGAGGTGTGAGGGAAGGAGTAGGAAACTAAGAAAACCAGAGCCAAGAACCTGGAAATAGGAAAGACTTTTTAGAGGAGAAGACAATACAGAAATAGACTACCACTCAGGAAGGTAGAAGAGAGCTTGAACTCATATTTGCTACTACTTGCAGACTTACTTAAACACACAGCAATAAACACTTACCCACGTCATTAAATCAGCTTCATGATGCACCCAAGAAATTCTGCTCCTGCTTGGCCAGAAAAGGACACAGAAAACCTCTGTCACACAATGGCAAAACCAAGCTGCTACGTTTAATAAATGCAAACAGAACAAGCAAAATTCTCAGCAATGCTACCTGCCCTACTCCTGTACCAGACTAGGGGTAACCCACTCTGACCAGGTGGAGACCATTTCCCCTTGCTGTGGGGAATCAGTGGAGCTCTGAGTGCACCTTGGTGCACCATTCAGGCTGGGCTCACCGTGCTTCAGGGCAGGTGAGAGCCTTTGAAAGGTTAGGAATTGCCTAGAGGTCAACTCAGCAGGAAAAAGAAAAAACAGCATATGCTGCATCCACAGTGAGCATCGTCCCAGCAAACCACAAGGTTGCAGGTGTTGTTTCCTGAAGTCAGGAACAGAACGGAGGCTTGGCCCTGCACTGCTCCCAGGGGAAATGCTGCTCTGCCAACCTGGCTCTGACTCACTATTGTGACACTCGGCGTTAAAGCTTGTGTGGTTTGACAATCAGTGGAATGCAGGCATTTTAAAACCCTGTTATTTCACCTGTATGTTCAATTTTTAAATAACTGTGCTAATTCAAAAAAGGTTCATCATTATTTACAGCATCAGCCCCCTGAATACAGTGAGCATTGTTCCTAGTTATTGTAACCCTCCTTTTTAAAGTGGATTTAAGCCATTATGGTCTATCGCATAAATCCTTCTTAGTTTGTGGATTATTGACCTGATAGGCCCAAACAGCTCCATCTGTCCATTTAAATGGACACGCACACTTTGAGTGTTTATTCCTTTCAATCCTATTTTTTATAAAGTGCTTTCTTTCCCTGCTTCTGTGTGCATACTTTCAGTATTCAGGGACAATTTACTGCTGAGGTCTTGTCTAAACTCTTTTAATTACAGGGCTTTCCAGGGCAAACTGCCCATATACTGTAGAATAAGCAAGCGTACAGCTACTTGACTTGGGAAATGAAGCTGTTGACTTAGAGCCAGCCCTGAGGAGCAGTATAAAAGCTGATAGACTGGTGGAACATTTGGAAGTGAAAAGGGACTCCCTTTTGAAATGCTGACAGGAATCCCATCGTAGGTAATGAAGCTTTTATAGCCACAGAAAAAGAAAGTTACTTTCAGATATCTGCTCCAATTTGTTCTAATGAATGAGCTAAAGTGATGCTCTAAGGGACATTTGTTAAGGTGAAAACAGGAATAAAATAGTTTATTACCTGTTGATATGTGTCAAGGGTCAGGCTGAGAGCATGCAGAAAAAAAAAAAAGCATTTTTCATTAGTCAGTAATTGCTGGTGAAGTTATTTACAAAGAGTGAGTTAATCATGTTGTTGAGTGAAATATTTTCTGATGGAAGTATTAAAGTGCTATAAAAAGATTCACTGTGTGTAAGCCTTTTTTTCTCGCACCACTGATATTCTACACCCAGAATTATTACTGTTAGGTGAGGTACTGAAAAGGCTGGAGAACAAACACGAAGACAGAAGTCTACAAAACTTGGTGCTCACTTCAGCGTGGTGGCTTTTGTTGCTGCACTGTTGTCCCCTTCCTACAGGTGAGCCACTCCATCAGCCATCGGTGGGCGAGGACATGCAGAGCAGGTGAATGTAACTTCCCAGTATGCACAAGGCTTGTTCTGACAGGTGGGTTCTGGTTTCAACACCTATTTGTGGAAAAGAAAAATTCTAGCATGTCAGTCCTGAATACCATTAAGAAACCTTTCAGAGAATAAAAGCATGCCTTGCGGATGGCCAGTGATAGCTTTTGTGTACATAAACTGAAATGTCTTAGCTCAAACACTTAGAAGAGAGTAGTTTGTGTCCTGCTCATACTCTTTTCAAGGAACTTCACATTTTTGAGGCAGAGCTAGATACAACCTATGTATGCACTGGACACATGGTTACTTTTTCATGGATGTAGAATCTCAGGGAAGAGGGAGGATATTTCTGGCAAGCTACATTTTCAGAAAAGAAATGTCAGGTGCAAAGAGCTTCTCCAAGCCAGTCTAGCACTAGGGACAGACTGTACTGAGCAAAGCTGTTTGATACATTTGATCATAGTGGTATGTGTATGATGGTGTTAAAGTAAGTGCACTTGTAGGCATAGACACACAGACCAGTCCAGTTACTGCTTTTTTTTTGTTTATGTAAGTAATTTCATGCATCTGTTTGTCATCTGGGTCCTCTGCCCCATTCTTGGGTCTTTGACCCATTCCCTGTTGTAGGATTTACACAATACCAGTGACAAAATATTGTCCTATGCAGAAATCTTGAATAAAATATTTCTTCTGTGAAGTGAAATTAACTTTTTTTTTTCCCCCCTCAAAATGACCCACATAAAGGCCATTCACTGCAGTTAAATTTATTGCATCCTAGGTGCTAACACTTTGTTTTGGCAGATAGAAATGTGGTGGCCTCTGAAGACAGTCCAGCCATCAGCTTGTAGGAGGTAGCAGCAGCCTCTCTGTCTGAAGCAATTTGAAATTCTGCCATGTTATACAAATTCAAAGCAAAAGTTTGAAGTATTCAGAAACTTTCACTCCACCTCTGGCATCAAACTGAACAGCTGTTTTTCAGGATAAGCTTATGTAATCCTGCCATGTTGCACGGAAAGGGAGGTTGATCCAGATGTTCAACTGCATATTGGGCAACCTTCTAGCAACACTTGTGAAGTGCTGATACACTTCAAGACAAGGAAGACAATGACAGAAAACATCTATGCAACATTAAAAATTAAAGCTCTGCTCTCTGAAATATAAGGAGAATACTGCCTTGCATTCTGCATGTAGCATATATCCATCATCTTTGAAATGACATGTCCAGAATTTCCAGTGAATATTGGTTTGCATACTATGTAGTATTAACTAGCATTTTTATCCTGCAGAAGTAGCAGCTGAGCATCTTATAGAGGAGCATCTAGGAAATAAATGAGCATATATACATTGTATTTATATATATAGTATGCACATATAGACACACATCATGTGTGTGTGCATGTGTGTTTGTGAACATATATGCAAATTGCATGTAACTAGTTCTGGCCAAAGTCACCCTGACTCCTGACAGAATATGTTTAACCCTGAGGTATTTCTATGGAAATCAGTAAATTTTTGCCACAGTTATATTTGTCCCAATTTAGTCTCATTGAGTTGCTGAGATGAAATTACCCAAATCTCTTTTGCAGGTGAAGGGCTCTCTGCTTATGAGCATGACCTCTCCATCAGTGAATGGAAATTGGGCTCACTAAAGAAAACTCAGCTCTATCACCCTGAATGAGTGTGGAGCCAGCAGGGAACCTCTGAAATTCTTGCTGTTATTGCTCTAACATTTCAGCCACCAGGAGGAGGGAGGAGATTTCATTATGTTACTGGAATCTATTCATTTTATGAACTGTACTGATAATGTGGCTTGTGTTCCACTTGGCAACTGAATTAGTTTCTAAGTTCAAATTCACAGGTTTATCTAGTTAGGCTATAAAATTGAACTTGTTAACTGGGCACTAGCAGAGACAGATTTTGAATAAGCTTTTCAGCTACTTCAATAGCTAGGAGACTTTTAGTGATGACTTTAACACTGTCTTAAAATTTGATTCAATTAATTATGGAAGCTGAGGGAACACAGTCACTGCTGTAATATTTTAATAAAGCAGTCCACATTATACTGAAGGCATGCAAAATGACCATCTTCTGTGAAAGCCACTCTTCTGCCCATTGGTTTGATAGGTTAATAAAAATGAGGGACATATTTTGATTATAAGCTTTTAGGCCTTGTATTTTGTGCAGCTGTAATATAAAGTATAAGACACTACACATTTCTTTATAGGAAACATTGGTCCTCACACAGATTCTTGTCTTCTTTCTATGATAAAGAGTACGAGACCAAACAAATTGCTATACGTCTGTCATCATGAAACAGCAATAAAACTTTAGAAGATTATCAGGTTATGAAGTTGATGGTTACAGTCTCACAGCACACCACTAACTAGGAACGTTATAGAGTGCAAGTCCCAATGCCACTGGGAATTCTTTTAAGATGTATATTAGTTATCTCCTTTAACAGGGAAAGTGTTGAAAATTCAATTAATTGTACAATCAAAACCAGAGAGGAAACATCTGACTATTTTAATATGCTTACAGGAATGGGCTTCATGACTGCATAATTCTTTTTAATGTGAAACAGCCTGTTATACAATAAGCCAATTCTCAAGGATGGGCCAGTTCTGCTAAAACTTTGATTAAAAAAAATCATCCTGAGCCAGGTGGGAAGACCAAGGCCCATCAAGTCCATGGAAAACGGTGGGATGCGGTTATAGCGTGTGAATCTTTTAGTGTTTTGAAGTGGAATTGACTGTGAACAAGTATGGGGATGTCTGCAGAAATCCATGTGGACCATTCACATGTTTTCATACACCAGGTCGGACTCTGCAGTGCCTAACTCCAGCGAACCTGATCCCAAATGATCACAAAGGAGGAACATGGCCTAGCTTATGAGGACTTTATTGTGTTGCCCTCTGCTCCTTCAAGAGAGGTGGCTGCCTCAGAGCTCTGTACAAATAAGGAGCAGTTTGCAGAAAGGATCCTGCTCCTTTTAGCTCTGCGGCAGCTGTACATACTCAGAGTGATCAAGCTCTTGTTTGCCTTTTAGGCACGAGAAAGCCTTTGTGGCAGGACTGTCATAAAGCTTTATAGCACCTATCGGACCACTTGTCAGAAGAGGGCTCTGTATGGTTCCCTAATAAAAATAACGAGTGAATAATTATCGGCAATATACATGCAAATTGGCCTTCTAATTGCATGGAGCCACAAGACAAAGTTTATCCATCAAGGGCACCAAAGCAATTGTGAGCAGTCCCCAGAGTCTGTCCCCTCCAAGACCGCATGAAATCAGTCAGGCAGCCGGTGAAATTCATGGTCCGGCTCCCCGCGTCTGTACCGACATGCACTCTCACTGTGGAGGCGCTAAGGAGTGCAGATTACAAAGGCTGTTTTCAGGACTGAAATAGTAGCTCCTCAGTGAGAAGCTAAACAGAGCCTGATCATTATTTTATCTGTGCTGAACAACGTCTGTAAGCAAATTGCACATAATTATGACAAAATACCATCAACAACACGACAGTTTCCTGTCGTGTGCTGGGGTATTTGGCACACAGCACTACAGTGTCGGGATGTTTGTTCCCTTTTAGATGCTTGGTGTTTGTATTTTGCCTCTTGCTTTGACTCACACTCTTGCTTCAGTAAAGACTTATTATACTGCCATTGCATACAGTGTTCACTTATTTATGCCAGAGGACTGAACTCCAGTAGCCAGAAATTCTCAGCTTTGCTCCTCATGGCAGGGGCTGTTCCCCGATAGAGGCTCTTTCAATTCCCTGGGGACAGCAATGAACTCAACCAGCAATGTTGACTTGCTGTGGAGTCTTGGACCACTGCTAAATCACGTGTGCCTTTTGGGGGATGGCGGTCTGTCCCCCTTCCAACCTTACCAACAAGAGCCTTTCTATTGACTTCAGTGGGAGATGCAAAAGCTGCAAAGAGTAAAGGCTGAACTCTCCGTGTAAGGAGGAGCTGTACAACAAGTGATCTCATCCTGACTAGTCTAAACCAAATCCAGTTGAAATCCAGGCATTTCTGAAGCTTATCAAATCAAAGAAGACTCACTAGTCAGAATAAACAGCGTCAGCTTTTAAGTTGCTTGCTTTGCAAAGCAGTCCTCGCTGGTTGTCCTGCATTAGGATAAAGCTAAACGAATGGGCAACATAATTGCAGATGAAATCTAATATCGACAAATATGGTGCACTTCACAGGGAAAGTCACAGGAATGTCTAAACAGTGCTAACTGTTAAAGATTCATATTCACATCTTGTATTGCAAGTGTAACTACTGCCCACAAAAAAGAGCTTTAAAACTGTGCTTACATACCTAGCAACTGCCCCTGGTGAAGCAAGTCAGTCATGAATACCTTCCAAGGCTTTGCAAGTGTATGGAGATACATGTCCGTCTACCTGATTGAAGCACGGGTTTAATAAGAACACCTTTTCTCTGGCTTTCCCCTTTTTTCTGACCAGAAATTTTGTTCATATGCAAAACCTGGCTGTGGTACTGGTCTTGAATTTCAACACTTCTGGCACCCCTTCCTGGGCAGCAGGACAAATAACCATAGTACATCAGCTCTGTAGCAGAAGTGCTGGTATGGGCAGATGTGAGGCAGAGTTTAAGTGCAGTGTAGCACAGTTTTTAAGGCCATAAACTCTTGGAGGATTGCAGGATGCAAAGGGGATGCTCCCCGCTGCCTCCCTGGTGGGCTGCGTGCGCTGCACCTCAGCAATACCAGCCAGGGTGAGGGCATACAGACCCTTTGTGACCCACATCTTCACTTTGGAGGCCAAACCATTGGCGATTTTAGTGGGAATAGAGACGATTAAAAAGCAAAGCAAAGCAAAGCACGAAGCCTTTTTCAGGCAGCGATGCTGCATGAAGTGAGAACAAAGGCTGCTGCCTCTCCAACAACGCAATGAGCCCTCTAGAGGCAGCTGCAACGAAATCCATCCCTAAGGCGATGGTCCGCCATGGACAGCCCAGCCAGGTGCCCCAAGCCTTCGTGCCCTTGTAACCAGTACGGCCCATGCCCTCTTTGGCCCCTGTTCGCCCTGCCACCGCCCTTCCCTGCATCCCCATCCTCTGGCACCCACCCTGACCCCAGCAGCATCTCCTGCGTCAGCCAGCAGGCTGGAGAGGTCCTGGGGGACAGGGTGCAGCTGGGTGTGCGGGCAGCAGCTCTTTTTCTTTATCAAGCCACTTAAAAAATATTTGCAAACTGCCCTCTGGTACATTATATCCAGACCATTGAGCGGTCCTCACACTGCCTGGCATTTCCTTAAAGGTCACGACATGGCGAGAAGGGAGGAAAAGCCTCTCCCAGCTACCCAGTGATCGTCTGCAGCCTCTTCCACCGTGCGCAGGGTGAGGCTCATCGCAGCACACCTCGGAGCTGGTAGTGCACGACCCCTCCAGCACGGGGGAGCGACCGGGCACTGCTCCCCCGGGTGTCTGACCGGGGGCATCCGGCAGTGTTTGCTGGACCCATGTCCCAAGGACAGCCGGAGCAGCGGCGCTAACTTGCCTCTCGTCTGCCTGAAACAAGGGGCAAAGCGGCCTCGAGCGCAGCCTCTCAGAGGCGGGTGCCGTAGCTGCCTGCTCTTTGTGTTTCGCCGTTCGTGCTTCGTTTTCAAGGACTTGGAAGTTATCAAAAGCAGCAGTTTGCTGTGTAAGAGAAGTTATTCAGGCTTTGAAAAAACCCTCCAGGCACTTCTGTACGCCTGCCTTAGCAAGACAGCACAAAACCTTTCCGAAGCACTCCTCAGGAACACGCTGCGTTCTGGTCGGGGGTGTTCAGCCAGGTACAGAACGGAGCCTTGCATCTCTTCGCTGCTTTCTCCTCAAAGCTCTGGACGATGGCTACTTACCTGCTACCAAAACACCATTTCTCCACAAGGAGAACCTTTCCTTTTACTCCCTGTTTCCTGAAAGAAACCATCCTGTGAGCTCAGTGTCAAGGGGCTTAGAACCTTAAGCCCATCGTGACAAAGTTGGTGGCATTGGGGGGCTGAATGATCACACCCCAGCTGTCTGCAAGGTACAACAGCAAAATGGTTCCAGTAATTTCTCTGCTAGAACAGCTAGGTCTGACATTTCCTGCCTCAGTACTTTTCTTGACTAGATCTTAATTAAAAGCCTATTAAAATTCCACACTTTGATTAAGAGACAGTGATAATTTGAAAGGTAGATAATTTCTCTGCACCATCCATCTCAGACAAAGAAAAAAATAAAGAAAAAAGAAAAAGCTACAACGTTACACAGAACAAAAAAAAAAAAAAAACACCACCTTATATAAGACTCTCACACTTTTACGGGATGATACGGAAATAGCATGTATTAGTATTTTCTTTGGATTTCAATTTATTGTGCATATTATACTTAAAGGTGTGATGGCTGCTTTCATTCAGGTAAGAACATGCTAGCTAACCCTCACCTGGCTGCTTTTGGAGAGTAATCAGAGGAGATGTTTTTGATTTATTTTTTTCCTCTCCAAATGGAGGCAAATATTAGGTGCATATGTTTTTGAAAAAGAATGCAAATGTATCCTTCTATTTAATCTCTTTGTAATCTTTGTTTTGGTAAACTGATAAGAATTTTGGAATCAGCATTTGTAAGTGAGACAAGGCTACAGCTTGATGCTTGGGCTGATATTTTAGCAACGCAGGGGAGGGACTATTTATTCTTGGAAGTCTGTGACAGAATTCATGTAAAGCCTAAAAAAGATACATATGTTTTATAAAGATGTTGGTGCTGTGTAAGCAACAGTCCACACATTTCATCTGCTTGTTATATTGTTGGTCTCCTCCAAGCTAAACCCCCCCACTGCTGTAAGTAGTAGTAACAGCAATCTCTAGCCCACTAGCACCAGATCCCTAAATACTTGTAATGCAGCCTAGTCCAAAACTGGAAAACACAGAACTGGTTGATTTTTTTTCAGTTTGAATTTCTGTTGGCTGAAAGTTTAAAATCATTTTTCTGTATGCATTTTTTTTTTAAATTGTAAAAAGTTCCAATTTAGTTAATATCACCTTAAAGGAACCCCAAATCTTCTTTTTACTCCTGACTTTGTCTTTCAGGCTACAGAACCCTAAAGATGGTGGTGGTTTTACCCATCTAAACTGCTGAACTCCAGCACAACCGCTCACTCACTCCCCCTCCTCAAAGGAACAGGGGGAGAAAATACGATGGACAAGGGCTTGAGGGTTGAGATAAGGACAAGCAGGTTGCTCACCAATTACTGCCACAGGCAAAACAGACTCAACACAGGGAGATTAATATAATTTATTACTATCACTGGCAGACTAGAGCAGTGAGAAGCTAAAAGCAAACTAAAAACACCTTCCCCCCATCCACCCTCTTCTACCTCCTCCCCCCGAGCGGCGCAGGGGAATGGGGGCTGCGCTCAGCCCATGTCGCTNGGGCTGCAGCCTTCTTCAGGTTACATCCACCTGCTCCTCCGTGGGCTCCTCCACGGGCTGCAGCGTGGAGATCTGCTCCATGTGGTACCCCATGGGCTGCAGGGGGACAGCCTGCTCCACCATGGGCCTCACCACGGGCTGCAGGGGAACTTCTGCTCCGGCGCCTGGAGCACCTCCAACCCCCTCCTTCTTCCCTGACCTTACTGCCTGCAGGGCTGTTCCTCACTCCTCTCACTCCCAGCTGCTGTTGTGCAGCAGTTTTTTCCCTTTCTTAAATCTGCTCTCCCAGAGGCACAAACAGCATTGCTCATGGCTCAGCTCTGGCCAGTGGTGTGTCCCTTTTGGAGCTGGCTGGAGCTGGCTCTGATCTGACATGGGGCAGCTTCTGGAATCTTCTCACAGAAGCCACCCCTGTGGCCCCCCTGCTACCAAACCTTTACCACGTAAACCCAATACAGGGATTTATTTACTTTATTTATTTATTGGGACTAAGTAGGAAATAATATCTTGTTTCCATTAAGCAAGTCTCTTGACTCCTTTGAGAGTTCAGCCTTCTTTGCTTGCAGTGGAGTTGCATACACAGCTGTATCTTAAGACTTTCACATCCAGCCCATCAGAAGGGAAGGAACATGGCTTGGAAGGTGCCATCGTCTCCCTCTGAAAGAAAGCATCCTGGCATTTTAACCTGTGTTTGGGTGTCATTTTTCAGTGGGATGGGTAGCTCTCGCCCTTCCTCTTTGGAATTAGAGAGAGGTGAGGTTGATGCCTTTGTTTTGGCCTATATACTGGAAACCTTTGAGGCCCAGGGAAAGAATCTTGCCTTTGTCATGGCTGTATAGTTAGTGCGGAGTTTCCACTGCTTTTTTTCTGAATCCAGATATCAGTAAGTAAAACTTATAATTCATGTTATGAAAGCTGGCTGGTGCCTAGCAGAAAGGACTAGCAGAAGCTTCCCAGCAGACTGGCTTTTAAAGGGGAATTAGAAGAACTGCACAGTCACAGAGGCTGTGGGGGTCCCCAGAGGTCACCTGTCCAGCCCCCACTCAGAGAAGGTCCAGGGAGAACAGGCTGCCCAGGGTTGTGTCCAGCTGGGCTTTGAGTGTCCCTGGGAATAGAAATCTCACCACCTCTCTAGGAACATCCCCCAGTGTGTGACCACTCACACAGTAAAACCATTTTTCTTACATTGAGTCAGAATTTCCCATGTTTTGACTTGTGTCTGTTGTCCTTCCAGCGTGTATTTCCAAGGAGGGTCTGGTTCAGTATTTGCACGTAGCAGGTCTCCCCATCACCTTTGCTCCTCCTGGCTGAGCACATCCAGCTCTCTCGGCCTCTCCTCATGTTAAATGTGCTCCAGTCTCCCGGTGGCCCTCTGCTAGACTTGCTCCAGAGTGTGAACACCTTTCTGGTACTGGAGAGGCCAAAATTGGACATAGCACTACAGATGTGGTCTCACAAGTGCAGAGTGGAGAGAAATAATCACTTCTTCATTCTTGCTAATGCAGTCCAGGATGCTGTGGGACTTCCTTGCTGCAACAGTGCGTGCTGGCTCCTGGTCAACTTGGCATCCACCAGGACGCCTGGGCCTTATCTGCAAAGCTGCTTTCCAGCCAGTCAGACCTCAGCCTGTCCTGTGCATGGGGTTATTCCTCACCAGGACAGGGCTTGGTATTTCCCTTTGTTGAATTTCATGAGGTTCATCTTGGCCCATTTCTCCAGCCTGCTGTCCAGCATGTTGACTGCTTTCTTGCTTTGCTATCACCTGAAAATTTGCAGAGAGCACACTCATTCCCCTCACCCACTCCCTTTGTAAAGACTCTAAACAGTATTGGCCCCAATATGGATCTCTAAGGGACTCTACAGGTACGTGGCCCCCATTTAGACTTTGTACCCATGATCATTATCCTTGGATCCTGACAGTTCAGATGTTTTCCACCCAATTTATTGCCACCTCATTCAGTCCATCTCTCACGAATTTCGTTATAAATTCCATTTCCAGAGGAAGGTATGAATAAGCTGGAACTTAAAATAACTATCTGGGTTCTGAACAAAACATTTTTTATCAGCTTGAGCAGTAAGTAAACATATAACTTGTGGTAGAATCTTATGCCAAAATCTTGTTTTGTGGATTGTGAAATTGCTGCTGGTTTGCCAAATAACCAGTGGAAAAATCAAGAATATGGGGAGATGGAGGGCACCTTGCATAGCTTGGGTGTTGGAAGAAAACTTAACATAATAAGTTATGAAGTTTGATCTAGCAATTTTAAAAACATCAAGCTTATTCAGGAGATAATGAGACCGTGAGCTAATCTCTGGATGTCAGGCTATCACTATTGTTTGAGATTTATCTGCCAAATATGTATAAACAGTGTTGTTATTGTCTGTAGTAACTGTAGATAATGCCCTGCAGTGTATATGCATTATTTCTTAGTTCTTGGAAACGTAAGATCTTTTTCCTTTGATCTGATTTGTAGTAGTTGAAATGTTACTGTTCTAGGTATAACTGTTGTAATTTACTCTCCTCAGTAAGCTGACAGAAAAGATGACCAATCAAGTGATACTAAGAAATGCTATAGAAATTAAAAATTACAAAGGCATCAAGAAAAGTTCCTCAGAGCTCATTTCTTCCAGAATATTTTAGAATTATTTTTAACTCCTTTGCGTGTTACTCTAGCTGATGTCTCTGTATTATATATAGAACCAACACTTTCAGAAAAGGGACTCGTGGGTTCATCTGCTGCTATTTTGGGTGCTAAAACTGAGACATTTTACTGGAGGCTGGTCATCAGAAGGTGACACTTATCACTTCCTCACTCTCTGCGCTACCAGATTCCATGGCCATTTTGAAAATGGTGATTACATATGGTTTCTTGTTCGTACAGTCCCAGCTACTCAGATCATAAGTGTGGCTGTTACCATACAGTATGCATCTGCAGTGGTGCTGGGGATGTTCAGTAAACAAACATCTGACTTTTCTCTTTGGCTGAAGCGTTGCTAGAATGCCAGACACTGAAGAAGCTAGTCTCTGAACTTCAAAGACATTTAGGACGATTTAAATGGGAATCAAAAGCCTGCCTTTGAGTGCTTGGGTTCTCTGCTGTATGAGTAGGATGAACAGTTCTGGGTCCTCTAGGGCTTGGTGTGCCCTGCAAGGGGTCCTATGGTTCAGGTCCCCAGATTGTCCAGCTTGGAAAGACCAGTGCAGTGCTCTGCGGATCTGCTTGCCCCCCTGCACCCTCCTTGAATCCAGCGCAGGGTGCATGAGGGAGTGTTGCCTAGCCACCTCTTGTCTCAGCATGCAGTTGGGACTCACCTGGGACTTAGGATTCAAGAGAGCACCGCAGACAGCATCTGTTGCCCACTGCAGACACAGCCAAACAAAACAAACTGGAGAAGTCTGGAGCAGGCTGAGAAACTTGTGAAGAATAAGAAAGGCACTGAAAAAGACCCAAACATACAAACAGAAGGAGCATGAAGGTGGTCAGACAGACCTTTTAGCATTTCAAAGACACATCCCTACCTTACTGGCAGAGGATGGGTGCACAGATACATGTTAATTTTCTGCAGTGGAAAAGTTAGGGCAATAGCAGACCCAGAACCTAAATATAGCTGCTTCTACACTTAGTATGTAATGCAGTTTGATGATGGTTGCCAGAGAAACCCATTTATGCTGTTGAATAAGGTTGTGCTGTCCCTGCTTTATCCTCTCCCACATAATGAACTTTTAAAAAAGTGAAGGTTTAGTGCAGAATCGAACTATCGGGAATGCGCTGCATACGGAGGCAGTAAGTATTTGGATGTCAGCTGTGTATGTGTACTTTTCCATTGTGGGGCATGGTGAAATAGCTCAAGGTGTCTTTCTATAGCGCTAGAGAAAGGCAACACTGTTGGCTCGGTCTGACCTCTTCCATCAAGACACGTGCTCAGGTGTGGAGGTGGGTAAGGAGTAGCACTTTCACAACACTCTCGGCAAAACTTTCACTCATCTCTTGAATTCAGCAAGGGCTGAACTTTTTGACAGTTATGAGATGTTTGATAACTTCGTGACTGCACAGTTTTTCATAGTCATGAGTTCTTCCCTGCCAAGCGCTAGAAGCAGACAAGCCAGTGAACCAGAACTGAAAGCATCACCTATGGCCGTCTATGGCCTTGGACAGACCCTCCTAAGTGCTGCAGCCTAGACCAACTAGGCTGACAGTAGTTCAAGACTGTAATATCCATATTAAACTGTGGGACTTGTGCATTAAGATTCAATGAGATTGCTAAGAGCACAAGGGAAACAGGCCAGAGTTCTGCAGCCTGGGAGGCAGATGACTTTGCTAGGATAAAATACAGGGCTACAAAATCATGAGACTCATGTATAGCTGTTGCACCAGTCTCCTCTGGTGCAAGGAGTAGGGTCCATAAACAATTCTGGTCTCCAGGTCTCATCCAGGTTTCCTCCCTTTCTACTTCATGTCTGAAGGAACCATTCAAATGAATCTTCACTTTTTCCTGCTCTTGATTTCTGCAGAGCTTGCACTTCACTCACGCAGTTATTTGGTCACTGGAGCTGACCTCCTCTACCTCATGGCACTCCCTGCAAGGAATGGATGTTCATGTTGGGCTGTGAGCTGACATCGGCTACTCTTGGTCAAGAAGAAGATCAAACATTCAGTCCTCTGGTACTTTCTTTCCATAAAGCCCTTTAATTAGCCCTGTGAACTTCATGAGAGTCTTATAGACTTCTAAAAGGAAGCACACAGAGTATTTCCCTTGGGATTTCCCCTCTTGGCTCTGGAATTACCTCAGTCTTATTACTTATTGATTAATCAGGGCATTAATCTTAGGAGAAAGATTTCAGCAAAGCATTGAACAGGGAAGGAACTACACTGAAAAGCAACAAGGCTTAAAATATGGCCACTGAAAATAAAAAGTATTGATCTCCAGAAATATTGGCCCCAGCTGGGGAACAGCGGAGCCACAGGGAAAAAAAGGGCATGGCTTCAGCTTACAGCAGAAGCTTCTCTTTGATGAGATGGGAAAAATCAAGTCAGAGAGGGGAGCGACGGTCAACCAGTGACGGTACTCATTTCAGGGGAAAAAAAGCAAGATTAGGAAACACCACTCACACCTGAAGCCAAATCGCTAAGCAGAGAGGGCAAAGTCCCCTAGGTGATTTGTATGCTGCTCTTAGAAACCACTCACAGCTGGGCAGGAGATCAATAACACATTGACAATTAGATATGGGGAGGATGGTAGGGAAACACCATGACCAGACTACTAGAAATATGTGAACATGAGGAGTGGAGGTGGAAATAATATTTTGGGATTTTGGTACTGGAATTTTCTCCCTCCAGTAAATGAAGGTATCTTCAAGCATTTTTAAAATAGCCTCAGACATTTTCCTTGCTGCAGGTCTAATGTTTCCTCTCATTTCTTTCCTTTCTTTGCCTAGGATCTCCCCATGACTCCCTTTATTGGTTAAAAATATAGAAAGATTTCACACGTTTTGTTTCTTGCGGGACTCATATTTTAAAACCTGCTGATACAGTCCCCGTCTGGGTGCTTGTTTCATACTCTTTTCTGCCTGAAATGCCTGAGATGGTAAATCACTTTTTTATTTTTTTTCATTTCTCCTTCACATTATGACTTCTGCAATGAGTTGCTGATACTTCATTAGAGTTGCTAGGCACTGCTGTAGCACTGATAATAATAATAAAGAGCAATGCACAATCCCAGGACATGTTTCAAAGTCCTTTTCGCCTCAGCAAATACATGCAGACACGCAGAGATGCATTGAGAGGTCTACCCCTAACCAGTGTAGTTGCCTAGCTTAGAAAAATCTTGCCTTCAGCTTCTTTGTGTTATTGTCTCTCTGATTACTGTGGCTTTCATTATCGAATTTCTTTCATCAAGGTTTCAGAAGTCAGTGGTTAATAGTACTTTCCTCGTAACTTTCTGGCTCTCATCTTTGTGAACAGGTAGCGGCTGTTCTCTTTCAATTTACAAAAGTACAAAAGGTTTCCATAGGCTTGCTATGCTACCTACACACTTAGAAAACATAGTAGAGAGAGAGAGATGCTGTTGTAGCACGAGATCCATTAGCAACCATTTCCCTTGCAGGAGGGGGTGGGGGGGGAAGGGAAAGGGATTTTCTGTATGATATTGACCACAAATAAATTCTCAGTTCCCAGCATCTCCAAACTTTGGCAGAGGGGAGAGACACGGTATGACTCCTAGCTTTGTGGCTGTACTTCCTCTCGCTATCACTGTAACCACTGCCAAGTTTTAGACAAATCTTTCAGCAAGTGCCAGCAGAAGGGGCTGGTTGTAACAAGGACTCTGATTCTGTTTTCACAATGGTGAGATAAAACAGGAGCACGTCTTAGACTGGGAAGCCTGCAAGAGGCTTGTTTATATGTATATACGGGGACACGGCCAAGGGCTGGGCCCCACGCAGGGCACCCGCGGCGGGCCGCGTGTCCCAGCACAGGCAGAGCTCGCCTTCCTGCCTCGGCCCGGGGATGGAGCGGGTGCACGGCCCTCGGCACGGGGTGCTGTCGATGCTGCTGGAAATTTGATACCCGCAAAACGTGGGTGTACACTTGTGGTGGTGCAAAGGGCTGGGAGACACAAGCCTTCTGCCATGAGTATGGCTACTTCAAGTTATTCCCAAAAGAATTAATGACTGGAGTGAGGAAATAAGGGACGGAGAAGAGGGTAACGGACTTCGCTGCAGGAACAGCCATGTTCCTGCAATGCATGGGGTTTGAGCTCTGAGAAGACAGTAGAAAGAAAGTGTGAAGCCAATTGCTGTTTTCAATATCCTCCCACACAGCAACTGCTTCTGTTGAGGCTTTCTATTGTGAAAGTCCTTCTCTCACCGCAAACAGAGCTGGAGCTCTTGGTGAGCTTCGGCTCGTGGCAGAGGAAAATGCTGTGCTTTGGTCAACAGCAGGGAAAGCTTGTTTATGCCTTTGCTTTGCTGGTGTGCTGGAGAGCGGCGTGAGGAGGGGGCTTCGCTCAGCTTAGGAGGGCTGAGCTCTGTGGGGTTCTCTAATTCGCAGGTTGGCTCCCTGCTGTAGGAGAGACCCGCTCCTTCCTCCACACTAGAGCAGCATCCCATCTCCTGTCTGCAGGGTGAGGAAGCCGGATGATAAGAAGTGGGCATGCACCATGAGGGAGCGAGCACATCTGCTCTCCCCTGTCTCCTCAGCGCAGGGGAAATCCACGTATGCCATCAGGGCTAGTGGAACGAGCCTTCGCGTCTCTGTTGGGCTGCACCTGAACTTCATCAAAGTTTGTGCTTGGATCTGAATTTTTCTGCTTGAGCTTGCTTCTAGTTTTTAATGAATTTTTGTTGTTGTTGTTGGCTTCCAAGTAGTACAAAAGGGAATCTGCATTCGCGAGGAGGTGTGACCAGAATGGCAGTAGAGAAACCTGAATTTAACTAGAAAAATATGATGGAGAATGAGCAATTAGCAAGGGAATCCCTGTAAAAAGCAAGTTGTTAATACAAATTAAAAAAAAAAAAACTTAAAAAGCGGAGCTAAGCAAGACCAAATAATATGTATTGCAAAGCATTCAGGGAATTTGTCAGTTTTCCATAACACTTCTGAAAGATCTTCACTGCAGGAGAAAAGAGAGAAGCAAAAGATGTGTTAATGTTCAAGGAAAAAGAGTTTTCTGGCCCATTGCTATACATATTTTTCTCTCAGGATAAAACACTGGAGCAAATACTGTTAGCAGTACAGCCATTGAAGTACCAGAGACTAAAGTATTAGAAGGCACCTTTACTCCAACTAAATGCTTGGGCAGGTTGTTTTGAAGGAACTATGTACAAGTAAGGATGAACAGTGATATCAGCTGGGCTGTAGTATCACTGTTCTGATAGTTCTGTGTGAGAATATTGGTTGTAAAACAAAATTACAAAAATGTCAAGTACTGTCTCTGCAAGTTGGTTTGCTCTGGCTGTTCTCATTATTGGTCAGGAAACTGGCAACTGAAGGATCATTAAGAAGGGAAAATGTGTCTTAAAATAACTTGTTCAGCAAAGAGTGCCTTTTATTGGATTTCTTTATATGAACGCTGGCTCCAATACTTATCGAGGCTGCAATATGCTGTGTATGTACAAGTCCTTCCTGCTCTCCGTTACAATTTACTGAGTGAGCAAAACAGCTTCTTGATAGACTGAATTTAATGAACTTACACGGCAAGACCTCATCATAGGACTAGAACAGAGCCTTCTGCAGCCAAAACAAACCTTTACAAAACCTCTGCGCACCTGCCGAAAGGATAACAGCTTGGCAGAGACACCGCAGAAAATAGGATTCCCAGAGCTTCAGAGGAATGAAATGCTGCAAATAGTTGGCTTAGGGGTTTAAAGGGAGGACTTTGAGAACTACCATTCAAACACAGCTGTAGATCCAAACCAAATCCCCTACCAGCTGGAAATTTGCGCCAATCTTTATTTAAAGCACTGCTTTCCAGCTTCTCTCTAGACCCTTAACAAGCAGCATGCCTTGAACATGAAATAAATTTTAGGTGCTGACAAGTCACTGTATCTTTTTCTTTTTTTTCACCCTATCCTCCATCAGCTTCAGAGCCAGGGGACATTCAGGACCTCCTCACCCCGCTTGCCTCCCCGTGTCAGGGTAAGGTGCCCCAGGGCAGCGCAGCACGCATCCAGCCACCCGCTTGCTGCGCATCCTTCAGCGCTCATAGACCTTTATACGCATTGTGTAAACAACCTGACTGCTAATGCTCTTTGGGTAAACAGCATGGCATTGTTTGGCTGTCACATTACGGCTGCAATGGGATTTCAGAAATCCCTGCTGGATATTTCAGGGCAGTGCGGTTCAGGAGAGCACACAAAGAGGGAGGTCTGCTCTCTACAGACCTTCACATTGGCAAAGCAAGCTCAAATCTCTCCTATCCTCAGCACAGGTAATTATGCCCTCCCACTGCTTCAAACAAAAATACATTCTTCTCTTTCAAACAGTCAGATTTTGATAACTTTTTTCTGCCCACCTTGCCTTGTATCAATCAGGTTTTACGTAACAGTGGTATTTTGAGAAGTGACACCTACTCTGCAGAACAGCTATTAGCAAAGGCCAACTTAAAATGAAAAAGCGAGCATGAGATGTTATATTCTGGCTAGGGACAATGTTTTCACAGATAACAGCCAGAAGGAAAAGCTGGCCTGGAGGGAGAATTCAACACAGAGGGATCCTTGTTGGTAAATGGGGTTTCGTTCCTTAGAGCAATTCCTGGCTTTAACTCTGTTTTCGTTTTCAGTGTACTACAGAAGAGGGCAGTATAAACTAAGTGTTTTGCATATAGTAAGAAGAATGCTTCTGTGGTCACATTAGCAGCATTCAACCTTAAATTGATGTTTCTGTTAATGCACTTGGGAATGATTTATTCAAGAGCAGAGCCAGCCTACTAAATCTCCAGCAGTTCCTTTTCTGGAGGACTTTCTACCCTGACTCTTTTAGAAAAGCAGAGCTAGGAGTCTCCCTTTAGTCTGCTAAAACTGTAAATCCAGCATAGAGTCTGCATGCAAAGTGTATTCATGATAAATAACAACCAAGCAAAGCAGGGTCAGAGCTGAGTAATCAATAAGGTAGGCAATTGCAGCACAGTGCTTTTACTGACTTCCCTGAAGATAAGAAGCCTATATCAGAGGAACAGCCTGCTTCTCCAAGGGTCCTGTTTCTGCTGGTTTTCATTTTCACCCATCTGCAGGGGTGGATGGAGCAGCTGAAGGACTCCTGATGAAAGAGCCTTAGATGGTGCTTTCAACTTTTTTAAAGTGTCTCTGTAAGTTACTGTTCTAGCATACACTTGACAGGACAGCATGGACACGGAGGAATAGAGGTAGGTATCAGTTCAATTTGCTGTTTAAAAAATATAGGGGTGTATAATCTCATCTGCTCGGGTTTACCTCACCACCACACAGCCGTAACACTTTCCAGATTTAACACGATTTACCACTGCAGCAGTAGCATCACTGTATCTCACCATGGGCTGGAGAAAGCAAGCGAAGGAAGGTTTCCAGCGGAGACAGTATTCTTAATTAACCTGGCTGATACTGTTAGAAAAATACACAAGCTTTCTAGGGTATAATCTTTTCCTCAGGCCTTCAAGGAGTTAAGTTTGCAGATTATTTTGTGCTCCTTCCTCTCCATAGTACTCTACCTTACATAACAGTTCTGCTTCCCTTACATAACAGTGACCTTCAAAAATCTCTTTCTATTGCTGTGTTGTTTTTTTTTCTTTTTTTTTTTAATGGTTTGTATCTCTCAAAAGAGAGATTTCTCTGTGAACTATGACAGGAAACGTCAGACAGCTTGTGGAGGTTGTGTGTGCAAAAGGGAAGAAAAAGTTTCCACCAAAAGCTGGAAGGAATGGGATGAAATTACTATATATACCATCACAGGCTTAAAGTTATAATTTGACATTTAAAATGTGCTCAGTGAGAAACTTGTATAAAATAAAGTTTGAAAATCTAACAGGATACCACAGGGTCTGTAGGTGGGTATAATCTAATCGAGAATTTCATAGAAGTGTTTAGCAGGGATAGTGCTCTAATAAAAAGCATCTATAAAAAGAGGTTTCTGTGAAAATTCTTAGGATTTAACAGCAGGAGAAGGGGTAATAAAGAGGGAGAGGTAGGGAAACGGAGAGAGAAAGAACCTGACTTAAGTAATGTCTGCTGAAAATTGCATGTTTTACAATCTTGTGTAGGAGGACTCTAAACATTTAATGATGCAAACGTCAGACTCAGATTTCAAGTGCCCCAAAGCATGAAATGTTCAGATTAAGGGATGGAGTTTCTGCCCATCTGTAGCAGAATCATACCGCTATTTATAGACTTGCTTTTCTCAAATAACTAAAATGGTTTCTTCTCATAAACCGGCATACCTATAACTGGGTGTAACTGAGTCATCTGAATACACTGCAGTTTTCCTCAAATGAACAGGAAACCGAAATCTTACTTTTTCATTATGAAAGAACCTAGGTGGGTAGATAGTGTCCAGATGCTGCTCCTCAAAAAATGTTGCAACTCCTGTAAGAAAGGCAATTTTGTAACTCTTGGAGATTTTGTGAGGGTTTGCTTCGAAATTTTCCAAAGCTCTGCCAAGTTTCTCCTCCTCCACTTGCAGATTCTGCTTGCTTTCTCCTGTGCTTGACAGGGAGGATCATGACTGGATTTGCTGGGGAGAGCCGTATTCAGAGAAGGCGGTTTTTAACTTACCCAAGCAATTAACCTGAATACATCCTAGAAAACATGCTAGTTTAGTGCATTACGTACATTTACTTTGTCAGCTGTTTTTTTATGGATGTCACTTGAGCAGTCACTGCATAAGCTCTCTCCAGTTGATTTAGGTTTGCTGTAGTGTGAAATCTCTGTCAAACTGAAACAGTATCTGTGAATAAGGAAATGTGACCACCAGCCAAGCTCAACCTTAAATATTATAGAAAAAACATCCACCTGACATTGCAGTATATTCGGTACAGAGAGACTGCAATTGTCTGGAATAGCTGGAATTGTGTATTAGTCCTGTTTTCTTGACAAGTAAGCCATACACTTTTTCAGGAGGAAGAGTTGCATTATGTTTGTTAGTCTTGCCATCTCAGAAACCTCTTCAGGGTGCTAAGGAAAAAGTTAGGTATTGGCATTAAGCTGAGACTAAAGCATTGAGACATTAGGAAGTGCTGGTTAAAAACAAACAAGGAACACAAGGAACAGGTCTCTCCTCTTCCCCTTTACGCTGCTTTCTACTTGTGACACAGACTGTCGCTTGGAGGCTGATGTGTCACAGACAGCGTGGCTCTTCTCATTTCCCCATCACTTAATCTCACAGCCCACATCTCCTGGAGTCTGGGAGATGTGCCTCTGCCTTTGCCAGTCTCGGTGAGACCTGGAAATGTGCCTTATTCAGACAATACAGAAGATGCCTAATGCTAGCCTTATCTGGTAGCAGCTCTACCTGTGTGAGGTTAGGCAGCTGCCGTCCCCTGTGCAGAGGGACCCAGCCCTGTGCTGCCTGGCTGTCCTGTCCACATGGACCAGCAGCTCTCCAGGCCAGCTCACCATGCTGTGTATGGTCTCCACAATACCACTGTGCAGCCACAACTGCAGCAAACTGTAGTTATAGAAACTATAACCCCCCTGCTCTCACTGTTTCCCTGTTTGTTTTGGGCAGAGAGGTAAAGCCCTTGTGTATGTCTTAGGCTTTCCCCTGGATGGTGCAGCATGAGGGACAAATTCCTCAAAGAGTCCTGCCAGACCCTGGCCACAGTTACCTCAACTAGAGAAAAAATAGCCAATGTTTTCACAAGCTAAATGCACCCTGTGCATGCCATTAATTTGAATGAATGTAAATGTAAGTGCCTTAATTTCTCCGGGAAGAACTTGTAGAGACTGGCTCAGCCCTTCAGGAAAATGCGGCGGACATCCAATTCTTATCAACTGGATTTCTCAGAGAAGCTCAAGATTGCATTGTACTGATCATATAGGGGACATCCTTCTAACCAGTAAACAGAACAACATTACACCATGACTTGTTCGACCAGTCGCTGTTAACCAGCAGATCCAGTTGTGAGCATCGAGTATCACGGTGCTCCTCCTTGCTGCTCTCTGCAACTTGGTAGCATCAGGGATCAAAGTCCCTCTGTATGGCACACATTAAACAGTTTGTCCAGACCTTAATGTACTTAAAAGTCTGAGTGGACAAGAAGAGAGAACTGGCTGGGAAGGGGCAATGCTGCTGGAAGAGGAAGCGTGGGCACGATATCCAAGTTTGCAAACAGGGAGGGGACACAGGGAAAGAGCATCTGGGTAGCAACAGGTGGGCGTACAGCACAAAGTGACACCACAAATATGCATCACGCAAGCCTTGTAAAAAAGCAATTTTGTCCCAGGTAATTCAAGTGCAGAAAATGCTCCTAAATGTTTCCTAAATTATACACGGTGAGTTGTTAGCTCTGCTTTGCTAACAGTGGACCTGGGGTTGCAAAGGTGCGGGCCTCTGCTTCTTAGTATTTCAGACTTGATAATTATTTAAAACGAGAGCTCAAGCTGCAGAGGATGGTCGCAGCAGCAATTAACTTCAGAAACAGGCACTTTCTTCTTGAAGTTAGAAGTTGCTCACTAGAGGGCACCAGCACCCCAGTTAAGTGCCAGACTGCTGTGACTGTCAGAAGGGTGATTCCCCTGTTCACAGCTAGGATTTAGCATATAAGAAAATAAAAATGTTAAATAATAACAGTGAGGAAGGTTACTCTGATGAAAAGAAAAAGGTTTAGGTCAACGATGAGTATTCAAACTTTGTGCTCAACAAGAAAACTGGAAACTTGCCTACCTTCATCTGCAAACGTGTAAAACAGTCACTCAAAAACAAAACAAAACAGCAAAGAGCAAAATTGTCTAATTATAATTAAGTATACACAGTTTGATGCATCAGAAAAAGTGAGGTAAGCATTAATTAGTTAAATAAATACTGCTGTTCTTCAAGGCGTTTTGCACGGACGCAGCTCAGATCACCAGCCTGAACCTGGAACGATACTGCAGGTGAGTGTTTCTCAAACTGCTGAAATTTGCTTCCCTTAATATCTAGAAAAAAGTCAGTTTCACTCTTTCCATCTGTGGCAGGCAAGCCCACCCCACACTCCCATCCCCACGAGCTCTGCTGTCCCTAAACCAGTCCCTGACCCACTCAGTTCAGGACTCGCTGCTGGTCCAGCCTCCCAGCATTCTTCTTGATGCCGAGCCCTAAAAAAACAGCTCTGACCTAAAACACTGTGGTGCTCAAAACTGAGTGCCTACAAACAGGCTCTCCTGAAGTCAGCAAGATAACAAGGCCTTTAATCATCCAAAACTATGCGGTCTCAGCTTTGCTCCCTCAAGGACATAAACATCTCTTTTTAACCAGGCTTGGCAGCAACAGCATTCTCCTGGATTTCAGCTTTCTAAAACATTCATGGAAAAGCTGATCTTTGCATGATCTGACCGAAGGGGCTGGTGGCCGTGAGGGACCAAACAACATGGTGATTAAAGCACTGACTGCACATGGGGGAAAAAACTTTGTGCAGGGGCAGAACCTGATCCAGTGTTTGGGGTAGCGTATTGGAGTACGCTTTACAGCGCCATGTCCTCATTTGGTCTGAAAGGTACTTTTGGAAGAGAGGAATTGATTTAAACCTCATATCTTGACAATAAAAGTATTGGAAAATATGAAGAGAAATATGAAATGTGCAGAAAAAAGACAACTGAGAGGACACATTCAACATGTGGAATGAGACAGGGCAGTGCTTGTTCTGCAAGTCTTGGCAAGGCTGAGGTGTGAGATCTGCTCTGAGGAGACCTGTATCATCAGAGCCAGGTGGAGGTGAGTAAAAACCAAACTTCCCCAATGGAAACCCAAGCATTAAGAAAAATAAAGTAGATGCTTATAAGGTTAGTTGGCATTTTATGAGTAGTACTGAGTGGCTATATGCCTCTAGAAGAGCATCCTGGTGCCAGAGTCTCTGCACTTTTAATAAACCTGGGGAACTTGTCTCCAAAGCAGGCATCAGTATCAAGGGGAGAAGGGCAGTACCAGTCTCCCACAAAAGGCCTCAGCTTCTCATGACGCTTGTGTTATTCTCCTCAAAACATATATTTCCCTACCTAGAGTGTTGTTTGGAAGGCAGGGAAGGGGGTTATCCATCCCCCAACAAGTGTTGCCGAGGCCTCAGCTTGGACACTCTCTTTGGTACTGGGGGCTGCACGTCAGGGAGGAGATGGGTGAGTTTGGCTGAGCCCAGAGCTGAGCAAAAGGAATGGCAAAAGGCTGGGAAATAAGACCTGTGAGGAGCAACCAAGGTGCGGTGTGTTTAGCCTTGATTAACGAACGCCGAGGAGTATTGAAAACAGGTCTGGAAATCCACCACACTGAATAATGTGGAAAAATACCTCATTTCAGAGGGATGCAGTAGATGACCTCCTGAGACCCTCTTCCCAGGGTAATTTTGTATGATTCTCTGAAATCCCAGGTTTAGAAATCTGTCTAGAATCACAGTGAGTGGAAAAAAAGAAAATGAATCTGGTAGTATTATCTGTCTTTTAAAAGAAACCCAAAGCAAGAACTTCAGCAGAAGCAAGTCGTCATTTGACTCTTAGGTACGGCAGTTTTTCCTTCAGAGGGAAAATTCTCACACAACCAAACCAAACCAAACCAAAACCAACCCATACCTAAAACAAAACAGAGGCACGTTGTGTTTTAGTCTGAATACCAGCAAACACATTTGAGTTGCCACTCTCCTTTCAGGATTCTCAATGTACAGTGAGCGATTTCTTCTTCCTCTCTCCAATGCCATTACCTTCACTTCTCCAAAGGGAAGTGAAGACCAGCTAACAGAATTGTACTCCAATGAGAGAAGAAAGCCCAGACAGTAAAGGGGAAAACCGGTCCACTTCTGTAACAGCAGCGACAAGAAAATTTGAGTAGCAATGCCTAGAAGGAAGGAAAACAGCAGCAAAGCCAAGGAAAATGGGCACACTGTGGGTACACAATACAAAAGCACCAAGTCGCTCCCTTTCTCTGTATGCCTATTTGTTTCTACTGTGCAGATCTGTTTTTGCTTTGCTCGGTATTTCTCCATGTTGACCTTCTAAGGACAGACATGTTAGGGAATTTCAAATGGTGCTGTAATGTCTTGGCCACTGAAAACTCTTCCTTATTTTGTTTGAAAAGTTCTGTGGGTGCTTTCTTTAGCAATGTTACTGGCTCAGTTATCGATTGTTATTTAATTTATATTCAGTTTACAAGCTGGCTGGCAGGAACATCAGGTAATTTTGGGGGGAGAAGGTTTTTTTTTTATATAGCTACTAATTTGGTAACAGTAACTAATTTGTCATTGAACTGTTATATTCCTAGGGATCCCCCTTCTTTTCTTATTCTGAGTGTTATTACTATCACGGTGAAGAAAAAAAAAAAAANAAAAAAAAAAAAAAAGAAAGAGGTGATGCAAGGTGCCTAAATCCATGGATGGTCAGTTACTGAAAAAGGGAAATTAAAAGTCCAATAACCATTCAAAGACGTTGCAGTATCCTCCAATGGAGGTGGTGTTGGTGAGGAGCTTGAGTGGCTGTGTGTGACCCTAGCTCCAAGGTTGAACAGCCTGGAGCTCTGGACATGAGGCAAAGAAGCCCCACACAAGGTGGTGGCACATTTTCTCCTGAGCAGGCCTACTCCCCATCACCTACTGAAGTACTAGAGGGAGCAAAGCTCCCAGTCCTGTCCTCCTACCTTGCTCTAGAAGGTTTTGTAGCATTGCTGTCCTTTCTGTGGCTTTCTTCCACTAACTTGAAGTCACTGCAGCTTGCCTAATCGCTTCACACTGGACATTAGGTTGGTACTCGAGCACGAAGCAATGCTCTCCAGAGCTCACCTCTCAGGCTCCCATGCAAACCAAAATGGCAATTTTGAGTGCAGGTGAAGGAGACCAAAGAGAACTTAAGGATTCTCTAACCCAGGGAGAACAACGTGCATCAGCCATGACTCCCACTTCTTCAGATCCATCTTTCCAGTTAAATGAACATGCTGCTCCAGCACGAGACTCTGGCTCAGCCATGTACTGAGGAAACTATGTGTTTTGTGTCAAGTGGGAGCACTTTAGCCCTCCTGATGATTCTATTTTCTGCTGTAGTTTGCCAGACCCTCATCCAGTTGGGCTTTGCCCTCCAAGGAGTTCTGAACCCTGCTGCAGTGAAGCTGCTTGTTGCTCCTGCTGTCTGCTCTCTGAGCCTCTAGTTTATACATTTCATCCCTTAATTAATGCAACCTCATCACCTCCAGTTGGAGCAGTTCAGGACTACTCTACCACGTGCACCACATTTCAGTCTTAAAAGCAGACATTTAAGACCAGGCTATCCTCCTTGAAAAGAGGCCAGAAACCATCCTGTTCTTGCCTGCCACCATTCCCAAAATCTGCAACTTATTCTTTCACCCAGATCTCATTTTTATTTGCTCTTCTGTTTTAAAACTTTGTGAAACTTAAAAATAGCTCCCTACAAGTTCAGAGAAAAACCCCAAAACAAAAAATAATGCAACAACAAATCAGATAAGAGGAAAACAGAAAGGGAAAGGGGGGAGGGCATGCTACAAATTATATCACTGTCAACATGGAAATGCTTAAAGAATGCATATTGAGAAACAACAGGAATTAAGAGGCCACAGCTGCGTGATGAGAAGTGATAAGAAACTGCCATCCTTTAATAAGGCATCCTAGGAGACATGCTTTAAATGACCCTTTTCCCCAGGCCTCCCAGATCTCCAAACAAACAGTACCCGCAAAAAAAGAGTAATCATAATAAAAAAAGAAATCCAGACCTCATTTACTCTTGCTGTTCTGGATTAAAACAGAGTTGAGCTGAGTCAATGAACAAATAAAATACATATGGGCAAAGCTTCTGAGAGTATCAAGGGGAAAAGGTGGAAGAAAAGAAAAGAGCGAGGGGTAAATAACAGTATTAACTCTGCAATTGTTACTAGTCTGTCAACAAACATACTTTAGGGATTTTCTTCTTAAGCCAGGTGGATATATAGTGGTGGCAGAGGATTTGAGCCTTTCAAGTTCATTTAAAACTGTCCACACTCTTTAACTAAAAATGCACACAAAAACCTCTCCATGGGCTTCTCTTTCATGTTGCAGTAGTGCTAGGCAAAAGTCTGTTTTAGCAGCCATTTGTTGGGTTGTTGGTTTTTTCTCTTTTTTTTTTTTAGGGGGGGGGAGGGGGGGCATTTTTTTTGGCTGCTGTGCAAACTTTTTACATAAAAGAGAAAAGCACTTTCACTCTGGCTGGGTTTTAAACATACCATTCCTCTATTTATTTATTTTAAGCATTGTGCTGAGGACCTGAGCACTTTGCAGAACAGTCTAAATGCAAAAACCTATCTCAAATCTACAGCCTGTTCTTTTGATTATACCTTGGTCTGATCTTTTCTGAATTGTCCGCAATGTTACCATTGCCAACATTACTGAGTTGTGCAATAGTTCATGGCCCAATTAAAACCCCAGCTTCTGGGCTCTTGGGATTGTGTGCTATTCAGCATCCCTTTAGAGAAAGAACGCCTGTACAGCTGTAGGGAAAAGCTTGACAATGCCACCTGAATGCCTTCAAGAGGCTGAAAAGGCAGAACGTGAGTAACAAGAATCTCAGATTCTTTAGAACATTTAAAATAAAGGCAACACAGTTTTTAAGCCACTGAAGATTTGTGAACTTCTGAGGTTGGTAAGAATGAGCTTGTATAATGCCCTAGAGGCTTTAAAGTGTTGATTGAAAGCAAACAATTAACAATAAGAAACAATAATAAAAATTAAAAGCAATAGAGAAGAAATATTTGGCAACAGACTGAAGTTGCAAACGTGCTAAGATTCTTTGAATTTTGTACTTTAAAACTGTGCAAATTAGTTGGAATACTGTAAGAAAAGAAAAAAAAAAAGATTTGAAAGATACTATAATCTAGAGTGAATCTCTTGACTTAGGCAAGTGACTTACAAGCATAGGCTGATATTCAGAGGAATCCAGTTCTCTCTGTGATAGCAAAGTCCATTACACTGGAAAACCGAGCCATGCAGTTAAGTGTCTCAGTACAGAGGCTGGTGCCAATGTTGGGCACTCGTTATAAACAAACAAACAAAAATCTTTTGGTGGAAGTTGAGTTCCTGCCCCAATTGCACAGGCTTATGGTTATGAGGTTATGGAGGCAAATATTTATCATTTGATAAAGGGTTATGATCTGCTGACCTTGGAATTTCTCTTGATCACAAGTAAAGCAGAGATATTAAAAGCTGTTTTTACAAGCAGGGAGCCAAACTGGTCAAAAGTTTCCTGTGTAATTTGTCAGTTTTTTTTTTTTTTTTAAGTTTGTTTTTATGTTCTCCAGAGAGCCATGCCCTGGTGGTGGGTGGGAACTGCAAATCATCTCGTGGGATCTACTCAGCTACAGCTTCAGATGTCCCCGCACTGAGCACCTGGGATGGTCACAGGGAAGGATGGTGAAAGGGATGCCCCACACTTTTCTCACCTTAAGCACAGGACAAGCGGAGAAAGAGAGCAAAAGATCAGAGCTGTCTGCAAATAGACAACCAGACAAGCAACCATGATGCTGCTGGTTCGCTCCTAGTCTGTGTCCATGACTATGCCCCTGAATTTGAGACTTTAGATTTATTGTAAAAATACTGACTGCATCTAGTGTTGTCACAGAGGCTGCAAATGCCTGTGTAAGACCAAGCCATTTGTTAAACCCTAGCTGCAGAATGTGGGACAGAGGTTTGTCATGCACTTTAAAGACAGTTTTCTCTTTATCTTGAGAATAGTGTCTACTGTCTCCATTCACTTTCTGCTCCTTTTCCATGGCTGCTTCCAGAAAGGCATGTAGGAGCCCCTGACACCTGCTCTGTACTGCTTTGTGCTGTGTACAGGTTCTGTCCTACAGCCTTGTTGCTCCTTTCCTTGCTTCTTTGGCAGCTTTATCACCTCTATCGCCTAACTGATGAAAGCATTTCTCCCTACAAAGGGGTTTAATTTAGCCCTAAGTTAGGAAGTCCAGTTTTTTTCAGGTACTCCTCCAACAAGTGTTTTCCAGTCCTTTATTCTTTTTCATTGTTTTCTCATTTACCCATTCTTAGTCTTTAAATGTCTTCTGATAGATTTCCCTCTTAAGCTGCAAATTCCTGGTTTATTGGACTGCATATCTGTGCTTTTCAATCAGCTCTCCTAGTCCAACTTTGCAGTCTTTTCCCAGGGAAAAATACTCTGCCCTTATGGTGGGAGCATGCAGTACTTTAGTATGTACATATCCTATATGCCTGTGTGTCCTACCAGACACACTAAAGTGACCAAATGAAGAAAGAGAGAAGGTCTGAGAACCAAGTCTGAAATAGAGTTGCTTTGGTGCTTTCATGAGGTCATTCTCGTTATTACTCACACATACAGCACGCATGGAAATATTTCTCAACCTCAGAAGTTTCATGTATTCACTCTAGGAATGCAGTCATCATCTTCCTGGGTACACGTTTCCGGTTTTCCAGGAAGAAAACCAAAAAGAAACTGAGCAAGTGATCATATCTGATAAACTGTGAATAACCATCTGAGACCTGCCGTAATGAACAATACAGTGGTCTCACAGCTGTTCAATGCATACCGAAAGAAGACCAGTATGTTAATAGAAACAGGGCTCTTCCCAGAGCTGGGCATTTGTCCTTTGTCCGCCAAAGCTTGCTCATGACCAATCTTAGACATATGAGTGGACCCAGTTAACATTATTTGCAAGGTTTACTTTGTCCACCTCTTCACTTTTCTGCTTTTAGATACCCTATAGAGTATGGCACACTGTGTCTGAACAGTGTCTAAGGCTTTAACCACAATTAGCCACTTAATAATTAAAATAAGCTCAGATCCTTATACTTGCTTACAAGAGATATACCTGCACTGAAGTTTTTTTCACAGTGACTAATGCTTTGAGAAACTTCTATTTTCTACTTTTTGTTAACCTGAGCCACCTCTCCCCTACCCAAACCTCATGTGGTCTGTCCCTAGGTCCCTTGGAGTTCCCACATCCCACCACCTGGGGGTTATCATGTCTGCTGATGTCCAGCTCCATTGCCCCTTCTTCTCAATATATATGGACTGCTGGAGAGGCTCCTCAAAAGCTTCAGTGCCATGAGATACTAGAATTTAGATAGAAGGGAATGAAGCCGAGCAATTTTTTTGGAACACCAAGATGGATACAGAAGGACTTGGAGAGGGTGGGTGGGAGGAGCAGTGCAAAGGGTGCAGCTGAGGCCAGCTGCTCTCTCAGGGAGTATTGTGGAAATACTCCCTGCACGGAAGGATTTTGCCAAACTAGTATCTGAGCTGGTGGTGCCTTCCCCTACCTAT
Organism: Chauna torquata; assembly: GCA_013399475.1. NCBI lineage: Eukaryota > Metazoa > Chordata > Aves > Anseriformes > Anhimidae > Chauna > Chauna torquata. The sequence goes on along the minus strand of VXAL01017673.1, from coordinate 237,859 downwards.
GTTTTCCTTGCAGCAAGAGCCAGCAGTGGTGCCACAAGGACCAGAGGGAGGCCCAGCTGCAGCTCAGTAAGCACACTCCTGCTCACGTACGCTGTCCAAGCTGAGCTTCTGCTCTGGGCTCGCTGAGCTTTAATTCATGTCAAGATTCAACAGGTGAATCAAACAGACAAATAAGTGTGCTCAAAGGAGCGATGGGATGTGAGAGATGTCTATCAGAAGTAAGTGTTTCATCCCTCAGCATCTGCAGCAAATGTTAATTATGTGTTCCCTTAACTCCCCTTCTTATATGTTATTTGTTAGAAAACAGTGCTCTGCTCTGGTTTGATCCTGGTCAGGGAGGAGATTTTGCCTACCCAAGCAAAGTACCTCCCTTGTTGTGAGGCCAGGAGATCTTCCTCTGCGATGCAGAGACAGCAAAATGAACAGGACCAAGAGCAGACTTCACAGCTTAGGACACCTCTGAGGCAGCTGCTGCAGGGGCTGGTTTCATGCCCCCTTGCTAAGGGGCTGCTGCTGGAGGCTGCACGTCCACAGCACAGGCTCCTGCCAGCAAAGCATGAGCACCGAGCCACCCTTGGGAGATTTCGGATGTGTTCCCTGCGTCCTCTGGGCTGCTGGATTTACCCACCTGCCATGACTGCTAACCAAAGTCTTCTTCCTGAAGGGGGACATTCCTCAGCTTCCAGACTCCACCATGGCCTCTGTAAGTCACTGACTGCCCACAATATCTCCAACACATCCGTGTGGCCACTGTTGGCCACACCGAAAGGCCCCGAGCCTGTCACACTCCTTACACCAGGAGTGCCACCAATCGCACAGGCAGGTTGCCTTCTCTGCCGGGATGTGAGAAGCACCAGTTCACTTTAAACCCAGCTTTTCTGCAGGACTGGCAAGCTGCAGAAGCAGCCCGCTCTTAAAAAGCAATGCTCCTAGCCCAAAGGGGGCTAGCAGTGAATTTTTTGGTTTTGTTGCCTTCAATACAATATAAAGCTGAAGATCTGCAGGACAACTGCCCCCTCTTGGGGCAAGCTGGAGGTACAGAGAACGTGTTGCTGGAGCTTTGAGCACTATGCTCATTAACCCCCGCATCACTAAACCTGCACCAGGCGCTAGACACAGTGCCTGAGCACTTCTGCGGAGCGCGACTGGGTTAGAAACCCATTACTCGCAGCCCTGTTGCGTGGACCTGCGCTGGCACCAGCCAGCACTCGTGTGACACAAAGGACTGGGGAGTTAGTTGGGGAAGGACATGGAATTCATGGCTGCTTCCCAGGAGTCCCTCAGATGGCTGGTGGGGGCTGCGGCTGCCCCCCAGGGGCGGGGGATCGCTCTTCATGGGGTTGAGTGCATCTCTGAGGGGGCATCGCCCCAGCACCCCAATGGGCCCTCGCGATTTCTCCCCCTCCCAGCTCTTTTGTTTGCTCTGCACAGTGGTGGTGTTGGCTGCGTGACTTTCTGCATGCCGGGGGATACTTGAGCTGACATGATGGACATTCCCCCTTTGAACTGAGCCCAAGCCCGTGCCAGAAAGGCCCATGATAGATTCCCTGTGCCATCCTGCAAAACAGACTGAAATATAGCACCTTTTAACCAAAGCCTAGGGTAAACAATACAGCCTGTACTCCGGTTCATAAACAGTCTTCGTTATTACAAAAGGCATTTCAAACGCAGTGTGCTATGGCTTGACCTTAAAAGCTATAGACAATCTAGCGGAGCACAGGCGGTTTCATAAAGTACAATCGTTTCCTGCAATTCTTGGGGCAGTGCAGCCGGAGCCGTGCAAATCCTGTTTTCCCTGCATTGTTTCCTGCATGTGAATATCATCAGTCTAGCGGCGCTCGTAACCATGGCACTTGCTAAACAGGAGCGGGGAGACTTCTGATAAAGCCATCTAGGACTCCAAGGATTTGCACAGGGCCAGCAGCCTTGACTGGGCAGGGCAAGGCAGGGGTGCCAGCTGCCGCTTCAGAAGCCGAAGCAGCACGGGCTGCAAGAAGTGCTCTGAGAATAGTCACTTGGTAAAGGAGCGGTCAGACCCACACTGAAGGCAGAAAAGATGGTAGGACCACAGCGAGCCCCCCACCCCTCAGCGGTCCTTTGGGAAAGCCTTTACCCCGCATGAGGGTCTGCACATTTGTGAGAGCTCAGAGGCGCTGGGCAAGAGTCCTGTGTGTAAGCCAGGCTCGCTGCAGCATCTGCATGACACAAGAGCACCTAGGTCAGAGGGAGGTGCGGAAGCCAGGGGAGCATCACACCTCTGCCCTCGCTGATCTCTGCCACAAGTGCCTCTCCATCCTTCTGTGCAGACAGAAAAAGACGAAAGATTAGACAGCGATGTTGCTTCAGAGTGACAACGTAACTGAAGGTGGATACTCTTCAGTATAACCAGTTTGTGCTCTGGATGAAATTATTATTGACTCCCTAATTTTATTCATTAATGATGTCTCCATGAGGGTACCAGGTTTTCAGACAATGCAAAGACAGCACCTGCCCAGAGTATTCAGGACTGCCAAACCTTCTCAGCATTAAATTTTTACAGAATAGTCTATTTAAGTAAGTGCATGCAATTAAACATTTAAAGAAAAATACATATATAGTGGGCTGACCATCAGACACATGGCCATCATCAGATACCTGAAGGCTTTATGGTCTTCTGTGGACTTGTGAACTGAAGCTCAAGCAATACCCTGTCAAACACAGAAAGATAGCTGGGTCAATAAGACATTGGAGGTGATATCACTCCATAGAAGGAGTAATTTACTAATTCCTGCATCCCATAACAAAACCAATAGCACCGGGCGCGAGCTCAGTGTACAAGGCAGCACCTGCAGAGTGTGAATCAGGTTGAGATTCTGCAAATTTCACAGCAAGTAAAGACTTGGTGATGGCGAAATTTTACATAAGCAATTAACTGAATAGGGCAGGACATATTTCATCATATTCTTAGAATATTATACCAAAAAAAATCTGTTTCTAAGAAAGAAGGGTATTTGTCTGGGGAAGGAGTGAATACTTCCATTCTGATGCCGTTGAATTAGCATGAACTGAAGGTGAGCTTTAAAATTTAAAGCAAGTGGGATGACAGCGGTCACAAAATGGTCATGTGTATGAAAAAGAGTAAAAACTACAAAACATACACCTGTTTCTGGAAAGCAAACCAGCAGAATCATGGAAGTGGCAAGTCAGGTCTCACAGGAAGAAATTGTAGAGGAGAAAAGTGCAGAAAAGTGACTATGCAAGACTGTATTCGGACAGCCACAAAACAGTCTGAGTTGCAGAGGAAAAAAGGAAGCATCATTGAAAACCAACTGGGCAGCACTGGGAGCTTGTGAAAGACTGCCATGTCAAAGAAATCCTTACAGAAGTGGAAGTGCGGACTTACGTTGATGAATGAACCTACAGGAACAGCACAAGTATGTAAGTGCCAAAATTAATAGCAACTAGTGAGAGATGTAAAAGGCTTCCCAGATGTCCAGAAGCAATTGGACAACACAGGAAAACCTGTTGCTTATTGGATAAAGAGGATAAATAATGGCCAAAAAAGAGAAGGCTGTTGAAGTCTGTAAAAAAGTTAACTGTGGGATTGATATAGCAGGTGATAAGCGTAAAGACCAAGATAGAAAAAAAGAATTGCTCAAACAATTTTTAGATAAGATAAATGCTTTCAAGTTCATGAGGCCTGATGAAACTCACAGTATTGTAATTAAGGAACTAATCAAAGCAGTCTGAGCTATTAGCCATTATTTGCAAGAATTCAGGGATTAAAAAGGATGTCCCAGGGGGCTGGAAAATGGCAGAGAGAGGACCAATATTTACAGAGAGGAAAAAGGAGGAGCCAGGGAATTCAAAACTAATCTACCTAACTTTGATAAATGGAAAGATAATAGAACAAATAATTAAATAACCAAGTTATAATCCCCAAGGGAACAATATGTTGACAAATACCAGCCAGTGTGGATTTGTATTTATTTTATTTATTTATTTTTAAAAACAAGGTATGTCAGACCAATTCTTTTACAGGGTAAGTAGCCCAGTAACTAAGAAAGAGGCAGGATGCCATTTTCCTACACTATATTATGAGAAGCAAAATCAAAACCATGATCTTGGTGAAGTTGCATTCACTTGAATGCACCACAGAGTGAAAAAAACCTGCAGTTAGAGTTCAGTTATCAGTCATTTACTGTCTGAGCAGGATGACATTTAAGAAAGTCCTTCATGCATTTATCCCAGTCTTTGCTCCCACTCACCTTACTCATTAGAGACAGGGACTGACAGTGAGCAGAGCAATTTCAGAGCTAGCTGTAAAACTAGTGAATGATACAAAGTGTGTGTGTGCGTGCGTGTGCACGGGGGATCAAATCAGCAGCAATAAATCCAGTGAAGATGAGGCATCTTTGAATGCACAAATAAAATATATTGAATAAGCAGAGAAGCAGCAGCATGCCACAAAATGATCTTGGGGTTACAGAGGACCAAAAATTCAGTGTGCATAGAGAAAAGAGGCTGAGGCTTTTTTCAAAGCGTATCGATAGGAGGGCTGGATGTGAGACACAAGGCGATCAGCTTGCTCTGTGTGACTGGTGGGGCATCAGCTTGGTTCCCTCTTGAAGAGAGATCAATGCACTAGCGAGAGTTCAGAAGAGGGCAATGAGGATAACACGTGATGCAAGAAATGTTATACAAGCAAAGGTTGGGGAAACTGTCTTCATTCAGCAGAGAAACAGGAGCAGGAGGAGGACAAGAGAGAAGGAGAGATGCTGTTAGTCTTTTAGCATGCAAAAAGGGTGTTATCTGTATAACAGATTTTTTGTTCTCTGCATCAAGAAAGAATTTAGTTCCTTCTGCACAAAGATTTGACCTTGCTGCTCAGGGAGGGAGGAAGGAAAAAAAAAGTCATTTGAAGGATGGCTCAGCAGTTGGAACAATCTTCCAGAAGAGGCTGTACAAACCCTGCCATTGGAGGAAGGTTAAAGAAACAGCAGTCAGGGTTGCTCTAGGTCATCTCTTGAGGTCCCTTCCAATCCTGCTTTTGTATGATCTTGCAGAGTAATTAAGCCTCTGTTTAACATTATCCACATAAGTGACTTGCAAAATAGGCAGTATTCAGAGTTGAGCACATGCTTAATTGCTTTGCTGGTCTGAGGCCCAAAGTATTTCTGGTAGGTGTTAATTTATTCCAACGATTCTTGCTAGTAATTATTCCCCTATGAACATTGACACCTGTGAAAAAATAAAAGCAGCATTCTTCTCTTTCCAAGCTGCTGCATTCCTTTCAAACCATCCTGCCTTCCTCTGATAATACTAAGGAAATAAAAGATTCTGTATTTGACAGCTGCTTTATAGAAAGGAGTGATTTCCTCATGCATTGTAGATACAAGAAAAACATGAGGTCAGTGAAAGAGCGAGAAGAATCACATCACTAAAGTATATATATTCACATCTTCATAATTCATTCAAAACAGTATATAATACACACACAAACACACCACACACTGATATATTCCCCTAAGCCTTGAATGGGTGGATAACCTCTTGTCTTACATTAACCATTACATTTAGTTCTTAGCATATCTCTGGGTTTAACCTCACTGTGCCTTGCCTCTGTATCAGCCAGCGTGCAGTGGCCTCCATCACTACAAGCAGCAAAACAGTTCACAAGGGAGGAAAAAGACACCTTTGAGGAGCCGAGATATACTGAGATTTAATGGACTTTCCCAAAGGGAGATCTCCTCCTCCCCGACACATGGGACTGAACCGCACTAGCACACGGCTGATGACCATACAGAGATGTTGGGGATGCTGAGTACAGCTCAAATACTGACAAAGTCTTATGTCTCTTGCAGTTTCGTGGTGTGTGTGTGGGTGTGTGTGTGTGTGTGTAAAATGCAGTGTTGTCTAGCGGTATCAGTCACGATTCCATGATTCAGGTCTTCCCATTCTCTGCTATGCGTGCAAACATATAACGGATGAAGGAGCCCTGCCTAAAGCTTTCCAAACCAAGCGCAAGATGAAATATCACAGGTGGATACCACAGGCAGTGAGGAACAACAGGAAACAGTGAATCAGGTTGCGCTTATCTGAGAAATGCTGCTGCTTATAGAGAAGAATTTTAGCCCTTAAGAGGCTGCTTGTGGAATGGGATGAGAAATGGTCGTCTGTGCCTTAAGATTTGGGGAGTGGAGGAGGGAAAGTTCTGAGAGAAGCTCCTGCGCCCAGAAAATGGAGTGCTCATGTTGCCAGCAAGAGGCCTTGCTCCAAACCCCCACTGCAGAGCTGGCAGTGAAAGGTCTTGAACCTGGAGTTACAACACAGCATGAGATTGAGTTGGGTCTGGATGAATTTTAACACCTCAGGATGAAAAAACAAAAATAAAACCCAAACAACATACAGGGTGGAGATGGTGGCTTGGGGCCCAGGAGGTGTTCAGATCAGCCACACTTATTGCTGCTAAGCTTCTCCCAGACCTAGATCTATCAGCAGTTTCTGCCTTTCAGTTTCTTGGCTGGGTAAGACAAGACCCTCACATCCCCTGTTGATGGTGGGTGCCACCAGCCCATCCTCTGGGCTGGCCCTGTTCTGGGTTCTCCCTCTTTCACTGGGAAATTGGTGAAAGGGGAGGGAAGTATTCACACTAAAGAGGCTTCCTTTTCCAACTGCAAAGCGTCTCCTGTGCAGGATTTGATGGCCGTGTTTAGGCAAGTCTTTGCTTTCCTTCCTTGATACAACCAACAATTACTAGTTTTCTTGAGAGTGCTTTTAACAGCAACACTGAAATATTGGTTTTGAGATCATTTTCTATAAAAATTGAAACTGAATTTAAGAAATATTTGGGTTTTCTTAGCTTCCTGCAGATATGCTGAAATAAAGGATTTTTCCAGGTAGTTACCCTTTCACTCTGAACTTTCAGATATGCTGTTCCACAAATGGAGTTTCTCTTTGTGACCCTGCAGTGCTTTAATTCTGGTGAAAGTCTCATCATTTATCATTAAAACTACAGAGCATACGAATTACTATTCTCTTAAGATATGCATTTCTGTCAAGACATTCATTTTTTAATTTCAAAGACACTTAAGTTTTCCAGCTTTCCTGCTAACATGAGTTGGTATTTCCCCTGCAGATCCCCTCTGAACGCAAATTCTCACACACCATTCAGACAGGCAGCTGCAGTTTGTAAGGCCTAATCCTTTAATTGTTTCACTGATGAAAATTCAAATAACACAATTAAATCTGTGCCTTGTATTACTTATTTCCTCATCAGTAAGATTTACTATTTTGTTCTGGAGTAAATACAGTGCCAGAGCACCCAGACTGCGGTACACAAGCTTGTGGGATGTTGTCTTACAGACAACAAACTTCTTCTCCAAGAAATTCCCACCAAAACCTTGGTAAATCCTTTAAATTATCACCCTGATGAACACTCCCTCCCCATGCTGCAGGGTGGGCAGAAAATCCCCAAGACATCAAGTGCAGTCTCGTTTGCTTTCAAAACCAAAAAGCTTGGTAAGGGCACTGAAGAGAGTTGCTGGCAACACCTGGGCCTGTCTCCCAAAGGGAGAACCCTCTGATGCTTGCCTGTGGAGCAAACGTGCGCTTTCTACCTTAGAACTTATCCGTTTTTCTTCACATCAGTTTTCCAGAAAGGCAAGGACGTTGGCTTGCAGTTCATTACTAATCCACTTCAGGATTAGCAGAAATTTAACATTCTAAGGCAAAACACGGCTTGTTGTGAAGCTGAACACCAAAATATTCTTAATATACTCTGAAATTCTGATTGTTTCTACTGGAAAAAGATAAGGAATTCCAATAGCATTAGATCTACTGTGATCCTTTCCACAGCGGAGAACACACTAAAAGAAAGCTATAACTGGAGATGGCAGGGAAGATTAAAAAAAAAAATTGAGGGGGTGTTTCCTTGAAAAGGGCAGTAGATTAAAACTGAAACTGTCCTTGGAGACCTATTGTTTTTGCTTGCTTTTCAATAAGGAACACAGAAAACATTTTTTGCACGGGTGCAGAGAAGAATCTCTAGTCTAGGGAGGCACACCCCAGGATGGTGAGTAGCCTGGTGGTAAGAGTGCTCTTCCTCCTCCAGATTACAGCTCCCTTCTCAAGTGAGTATCGGCATGTGTGAGCTGTTGGCTATTGTGCCGTGTGTATTCCACCCCACCCCACCACCTTTTTTTTTTGTTTTTATTTTTGGCAAAAACAATTGGGAGAGTCTTGGTTTCATTCCACTTTGACATAAATGTCAACACCTTGAAATATTTTGCAAAATAGAATTCTTGTTGCCTGCCCAGCCCTATAATCAAAATGCTGAGGTTTCCTCAGACATCCATTTTACCAGCAAGTCTGGAAATCCTTAGACTAGATGTTGAACTAAAATATGTACCTGCAGTCAGAAGTTGGTGCATACTGCTTTGAAACTCCTGGTCGGCTCCCCACACATACAGTATGGTAGCTGTTTATTTAAACAACAACCCCACACCACAGAGCCTGTGAGAGGTAACTGGGTACAGGCAGCTGTGAGGGCAGGGAACGAGGAATATAAGTGACAAAAAAATACCAGAATGCTGCAGAAAAAGACCAACCAAACAAAAACCCAACCAAACAAAAAAACAAACAAACAAAAAAAACAAACAAACCTCACATGCAGTGTTAATGGTCAGTCTCCAACAAGAGCCACAAGGAGAGCAACCTGTTTGTTTGCAGATACCAGCCTTCTACCTTGTCTTCAAGAAGTTTTTAGGGAAGAGGCATGGTTGTCTACATCCACAGCTCTTTGTCAAAAACTGTATCTACTCAACATTTTGGGTTCTGAACCTCCAAATGCGAGCCCTCTGCCCTTCTTGCTTTCATGCCTGGTATTTGGATGCAGCCCTCATCTAGCGAGGCTGATGGACACCCATGGACACGTGCACTGTCCTCTCAAGGATTCCTCTTATTGTTCTTCTCCCTTATTTTGTTATTCTCACCACACAAATGAAAAGTCCTTCAGACAGAGCCTGCCGGAAAACACAAGACACATTCAAATGCTCTCTTTTCATTGTTCCCAGAAGATTAATGACACACAGGCCAACGGGCCCACTGCTCTGTTCCCGTAACCTACATGCCAATGGAGAACAAATGAAAACATCTAACTGGAATTTCCACTCAGCTTGTCTCGACAGCACATGAAAAGCCAGGACAAATCAAATTACAACTCCAGAATACAACAAAGATGTTCTCTCCTTCTGAAACAAACAAACAAGCAAGCAAATGCACAAACAAATAAGAAAATGGCCTGACTTAATTGGCAAAGTCAAGCAGTGCTGGCGGAATAACAACATCTGAGCTGTGCTTTCATTTGGCTCGAGGCTACCTTTTCATGCCTATGCTAAGCTCCAGCCATCAGAAATGATCCTGTGGATTTTGAATATTTTATGAGAAAGGAAGCCTGCTGTTGGCTGCTGCTCATATCTCCTTTGACTGTTCTGGGCCACATTTCCTCAGAACCAAGGACCCGTGGCCCTTGCAAACATCACAAGCAGAAATAAAGGACTGCCATGCCCCACAAGACCCCTGTCCCCACCGAGAGTGGGTGTTGATGTGTTTGTCCTGAATTCCAGTGCAGCCGCCCAAGCTGGCTGGCAGATTAATTGCTGCACTGACGCCTGTCACTCGGAGCCACGGGCATCCCCCGAGGCAAGGTGTCTTCTTCATTCCAGACTGCCAGTGCTGGAGAAATGCAGTCACTCACTTTGAAGGGTGTCAGCAGGTTGCATGCCTCAAAAAGCAAGCGTTAAATAAATATGCAGGTCCGGGGGCAATGTTTTGTTTTCTGACTCTCCCTTAAAACTCTCACTGTGGTTGAGCTTGGGAAAAGAAAACAGGATCAAGGGAGTCCAGGGTAATGGCGAAGACACTGGGTGCAGCCAGCAGACTAAGACAAAACACTGAACCCCAAAGAGCCTGGAAAATGAAGGAAGGCAGGGTACAGTCCCTGGGGGAAGAAAAAGCATGATTTGGCAGCCTCCATGCCACAGAGCCCTGGTAGTACAGCTGTGCCTACCCCAGAGCAGACACCCTCCTCAGGGGAGCCGAGACACCTTGCCAAGCCCCTGCTCCCACCTCCTCCACATCCGAGGTGAAACCAGGAATGCAAAAGCTAATTCCTAGCCAGAGCTGGCAGAAATTTATCACTTTCCTTCTAAAAATGTAAAGTTCTGAATGCTATATCCTCACACTTTCTGACTAGCTCATCTTGTCTTTTTCCCCCGTGAAGATGGCTTTGAGCACGCAAACCAGCCTCTAGGTGGGGAAAAACATGCAGCCAAGCTCTGCTTCTGCCAAGGAGGCTCGGGTAGTCCCTGGTATGAAAAGCAGCCACTGACACCTAAGCTGTGCCCCAGAAATCCCTCCCACGTACCTTTCCCAAACTTTGTAACTCAACCCAACACACTAAGAGCAGTGCTTTCTATTTATTTCTACGTTAAATAACACTTACTAGATGTGGTGAGTGAAACACACTGATCTTAGGCATAGCTAATAACTCTCCCCCACCAAGTTTACCAACCAGTCAGAGGCTTTGCGTGTAAGAAGATATGCTGATCCCATGATGCTCTGAACTGTCACTCCTTATCCTGTATTTACAGCCTTACAAAAGCTATAAGTAAACCAAGTAACATCATCAGCTCTGTCTGTAGTCCTGTCTGTTTCTTTAAATCATTTTTTCCTTTGAATGTAATTTTCCATACTACCTACAGTGAGCCTCTGCATTACTTTTTTTTTTTTTTTTTAAATAAAGCGTAAACAAAAAAAAAGCCTAAAAAACATCCATGCAAAACAGCTTGCTGC